>SJRY01000072.1:0-82192 GCA_011319805.1 Macrocybe gigantea | reverse complement strand
TAAAGTCGTCCGTGTAAACCTTGCCGTCTGAGCTCACGCTGTGCAAGTCCACGATGAGCTGCTGTCCGTAGTCTTCGACAGTGCCCGAGTAGAACGAGTAGCCTTGAATCGCGTCACCGAAGAGTTGAGTTTGAGGTCGACGGTCGTGTTGAAAGGGCGGGGAAATTTTGAATGGCAACATCGTCGCCTCCATGTACACCCGTGATGAGTTGCTGTCCGTGCGAACAGCAGCGACAATGGTGTATATCTTGCTCACGTCTTGCCGTTCGGAGGTCGGCGCGGCTCAACATGGGCACAAACAGATCTGATCTTGCTCCATCACGTAGCCGTCTCCGCCATTGTTGTACACCGTCGGGGACTTGCCCGTCGTGTTCATCGACCTCGAACCAGAACTTGGAAGGATGCTGTACCGTCGATGGGGACGACAAAGTTGTAGTGGATAAAGGTCTTGTTCATTTGCTGGAGGACGGGGGAAATGCTTGGGTCGTCGTTGAGCGTGTTGGCAGGAATAGACGATCGCGTTGCACCTTGCAATCTTGCGCGCTGCCATATCGGTCGCACCAGTACATGGTAACGTTTCGCTTGGAATTCGGGGTCGAGTTCGCAGGCTCCACCAGCTATAGGGAGACAAGTCAGGCATCGTAATGGCACGTCAACAGATGGAACTAACACGAAGGGAGCTTTCAACACAAGCTTTTCCTTTTCAAACGTCAGTTGAGTGTCGTGCACCTTGCAGGCAGCAGCGTAATCTCGTCCGTTAGAGTGACAGGCTGGAACGGTGTTGAGCATTCGCTCCAATATGTCTTGCACTGAGTGTTGAAGTTGCCCGGATCCGCAAGGCTACGCTGGTCATCAGAATCTGTATCCAAACGAAAACACGAGGCTCACCTGTGCATTGTGCTGTTTCCGTCGACGGAAAAAGACTCGGAGTCAGAGTCCATGGTGGTGTTGGAACCCACAACGAGCACATTCTGTGTCGTCCCATCGAGATACTCTGTCACCCTATCGCAAGAACCGTGAGCCATCCAAACCGCTGTTTCAAACGGAGAGATTGCTTACACTGCATTGTCAAACTGGGTTGTGCGATCGAAATTGACAAAATTGGCGCACGTTGGAGTTGGGCTTGGCGGACGAGCTGAGGGAAGGATGTGCTCCGGACGCCGCCTAGTGTGTGCCCACACGCAACCATCTCAGCACCATCTCCGACGCGTTGTACCCTGAGCGACGGAACATCTCGGTGTGCGTGTTGATGTCCTGATGCGGCTCAGGCGTGCCGGTTGCGCCTGCCTGGCCGCCGCGGAGGGGAATGTTAGGCCCCCCGCAAGTCACGATGGCGAATATGGCACCGATGGCGATGATGTCAGAACCTGGTGACGGAAGGATTGTGAGGGCTCGTGGCGAAGAATTGGACCAAGAAAACGGCACGTACGGGATACATATTTATTAGGGTAGTTCTCGAAATCAGCTAGGGTATGTGTGAATCCGACTCCAAAGTTCTGTGCAGAGGTCTGCTTCAAAAACGACGAGGCAGTCTTTACGGTCGGGATGGACGTACCGCAGTCCGGTCCAGCTCGTATACAATGGAACCATCCAGTCCACCTGTTCCATTCGATGCGTCATGCGTCGCCATGTCGTGAAAAGCCTTGCGCAAAGCATGAGTCTGGCATCCAATAACGGAATGCAAGAGCGACACACAAAACGTAGCCATTCGGCTGCGATCGAGGCGTTGGTATCTGGTCTGCTCCTACAAGGATGGACGAGAGCCGACAAGCTGGATCCGTCGCCTCGTCTGCCCTCATACAAAAGCCTTCGAGCGCCTCGTATTGTGGGTTAGGCCATTTGTAGTTCTGGGCGAGGCTTGAAGCTACCAAGGTAAAGAGTAAAGTGGTGAAACTTAAACGAGAGTGAGGCATTGCAAAATACTGCGTGAAAAGGGATAGAAGGAAAAGAAGAGGTGGAGAGGAATGGATCACGCCAGGTTGTTAAGCTGACAGTGGGTCTAGCCTGCAAAAATGGTTGAGACGAGACTCGGCTGTGCGAGTCCGGATGCAGTGTCAATTTCGTCAATTTTTACATCTCAAATGACTTAAACCATCTGCTTCTCAATCGCGTTTCGTACAGTTCGAATCTGGCTCTGCAGCTCCTTCGCCTCTCCAGTCGTCACGCTCGCAGCAATCACAGGCCTCGACACATTGCATGCCCTACCCAACGCAGCCTTGGACGGGACAAAAATGTAAGGGACGTTCTATTCATCATTGTCAGCCATCACGGCGGTCTCGTTTAAAGAAATAAAATTCCCATCCGACTTTCTTCGCACAGAAGCGGGAGATGAAGCAGAATCTCCAGCGGCTCAGTGTCAGCGGTCATGACAATGAACTCTGCGATGCCGCGGTTGAGCGTCTTGGTGGCTGCGTCGTCCGTCCGTGAGCATGGCTCCCCAAGCAAGAAATGAAATCTCCCTCCCACCTTCGTTCGCACCCTTCTTCAGTTGTTTGTATTGACCCGCTTGCTGCACGAGGTCCAGAATCTGCAACATAAAAAATGAGAAAAAGGCCATTCCAATCTCGAACTGAAACAGACCTGGTTGGTGAGTTCTGCCTCTGCAATTGGCCAAGCCTTTCCCTTTCACCGTCTGCCATCTTATTTTTGTTGCTTTTTGTTGTGCGACCTCACTTCAAGTTGATCCTTGGTCAATGTACGTCGTGTGGACGAGCAAAGGGTGAAAAAACTTGAACGTGTGTAGATTATGGGATGACATAAGCAAATCAAAATAGCTTTCGATCAGGGACTCGATATTTGCGCTCATATCCTGTTTGTCCATATACGATACCTCGTCAGATGGTATCATCTATAACAGGGCCTGGATGGGTACCTTGTTCGCAATTGGATTGGCGTCGAGTCTCGTGGTATATGTGTGTGGATAAGCATCTGTCACGGTGCCCTGGTGTCGTTGTCTGGGCATTGCCTCCAATCTATCCTTGCATAACAAAAGGAATGGAAGCAAAGCGCCCTCCTCATTCTCCCTTCTATACCGAATAGCATATGCAACTCAACAGGCAAGAAGAGAAGAAACCAGGCAAGTTCGCCCGTTTGTTTGGCAAACATAAAAGTATGTGTAGAAGCGTTTCTTGCACCTCCATAAGCCCAATTCTGCGCCGGTAGAATCGCAATCCAGCGTCCCTACACCTCCTTCTGCCGGGGTGTCCCGTGCTGCGGCTGCTGGCCCCTCCAGCAGCTCGGAATCCAACGAGGACTCCTTCAGTCTCCGCATCACAAAGGAGCTCTGGCCAGAATTTAACGCCAACGAGGGCTCCTCCGAAGGCGTCGGTCAGCTCTTCTTTGACTTCACCGACTCGATTCAGAAGCGTTGGGCGCTGGGCGAGGATGTCAACACCCAGTTCGCGCAGTCCATTTTCCCTCCGGCGTCCTGCCCACCCAAAACGCTCCCGGAGCGGCTGTACGACCTTGTGCAGAGCAGGACCGTGCTGACGAGCACATTGACCGGTGATATCAAGTACACCGCCATCTCGCACGTCTGGGGCAACGACGTCATCGAGATCGAAGGCACTCAGTACGGCGTCGAGTGGCCCATCCCCGTCCGACGCAAGGTCAAGCTCGACCAGATGCTCGGTGCGGCGAGGGTCATCGGCGGCCTGAGATACGTCTGGTTCGACCTCTTCTGTCTCGACCAGCGTAAAAGGAACGAAGCCGAGATCGCCAAGATGGGTGAATACTTTGCCTATGCCAGCGGCTGCATCGTCTGGCTGGACAACGCGAACGGAGACGCAGAATGGCATAACGTCCTCTCTTCGATGGAGGAAGTGAACAAGTTTTACAAGATGGACAAGTCGGGAGTCACGACCATCTCGGTCGCAGATATGATGAGAGACGGATTTGCAAATATCCAGCTCACCGGCCCAGACGCATTCAGATGGGTGCGCAAGATCATGGCCATTGAAGGCGCGCCATGGTTCAAGCGCGTCTGGACGCTACAAGAAGGCGTCATCCCAGACAACATCTACTTCTGTACCCCAGAGCGATACCTAATGGGAGGCGCGCCACTGTTCCAAATCCTCATGCTTTGTGGCATGGTAGCAAAGCTGTTTTTTGATACCGGCGCCACGGCAGGAATGGCCATCATGCATGAACTGCAGAAGAGCGAGTCGTGGAAGATTTTGAAGCTCAGGCAGTTTTACCGCCGGGGCCGGATTTCATACTGGCATCTCTATCAGGCGACCAAGACGAGATCTTGCAAACATGAGCCCGATAAAGTGTTTGGAGTGGTCGGGCTCTTGCCAGGACGCATTCCGACGATTGACTATAATCGAAGCCTGGGACAGCTTTGGGAAGACGTTTACAGGTCGTCTATCGAGCAAGGCGACTTGACAACGTGTTATTTCATCGGGGACGGCGAAACGCCCCTCGTACCGGATTCGCGATGTCTCCCCCTGATCCCCACGATATCTTCTAGTCCCCGAGAATCGCACGGTCTGGAACTGACCGCGGGTGCCATAAAACTGGTCAACGTCGGTGCAGACTCCGTGACAAGCGTCTGGCCCATAATCACGAACGGCAGCCTGCGCATCTGGAAAGCTCCCGAATTCCTCGACTTGAACACCAGGCATCACATCGACATCTCGAAAGCATTTGGGATGTATGATCCCTCCGACGACGCGAAGAAGCTCTCGCCGAACGCTTTTGCCGCCATCTCCGGCCTGGGCCCGCTGCCCCCAGACTTGCTCAAGGTGTTCGGGAGCGAGTTTGAGGAAAAATATCAGATGCAGCTGCCAAAAGCAATGCTCGTCTGGTCCAAGGCTGGCTTCCTGATGCAGGCCTCGGAGGATAACGCGTTTGTCGTCCTGTGGACGGCCTCGTCCGAGCCGCAGCTAGGCGTGGTGACCGAGCGTGTAGAAGGAAACGTCTGCGTCGTTACCCCTAGCTCTTATCTGGACAGCCCAGGGAGGGTTGCTTGATTTGTAAATTGAACCCAGATGGAACGCTCAAGAAAATAGGACTGGGAATGGGCATGCAAGTTCGGGCAAATCGCAAGGCGACCGTTTTGTTGGTGTAAGCAGAAGTATGTACAGGGAGTACTGCTTGCACCGTGTAATATAGCTAAGCTGTTCGTGACGAAGCGTGTGGATGCGTATTTGGAGCAGAGGACGCAATCAAACAGATGTAATCCAAGCGTGATCATACCGTACGCGTCACCCTAGACAAGCAACAATTCCATTCATGAACGTATTTGCAGATCGTTTCTCGACGACGAGCGCGACGAGCAAGCTCAGGAGAGCGCAGGCACTCGCCGATGATGATCAAGAGTTCTCCGAATTTTCTTGGGGTTCGGAGGCTGGGTTTGGCAGCCTCGCCAAGGGCGTGCCCAATTTCTCCGTCCCCGCCGTTGCAGACGTGAGTGCGCGATCATTAGCAGACCAGGATGTCTAGTCACTGTGAATTGGATAATAGCCCTCTGCATTCCTCCGATTACACACCGACGACCATGCCGATCCCAACTGCAGAATCAAGATCCAACACGGGACGACGACACTAGCTTTCAGATACCAAGGAGGAGTCATCGTCGCTGTCGATTCGAGAGCAACCGCGGGGAGCTATGTTGGTCAGTATTCACCTCAGGTTTAGCTCGGGGTCTGTATTCAAACCCGCTTCAGCATCTGGAACTGTTAAAAAGGTTATTGAGATCAACCCTTATCTGCTTGGTACCATGGCTGGTGGCGCTGGTGAGCATGTTGGCCATGGCTTAGAACTATCTTAAATCAAATGGAACACCATAGCTGATTGTCAATACTGGGAGACCTACCTTGGCATCCATTGCCGACTTCACGAGTTGCGAAACAGGGAACGTATCTCGGTTTCCGCTGCCAGCAAGTATTTGAGCAACCTTGTCTACAGCTACAAGGGTATGGGTTGAGTATGGTGAGGCAGCCTAGTTACCCCTGCGTCTCATCATTTTGACCATCCTTTATATCCCGTAGGGAACTATGATTTGCGGCTGGGACAAGACGGTAGATATATCGCTGCATGGCGAGGCATAACGACGCTAAATTGTTCATATCCAGGGCCCGGCAGTGTTTTACGTTGACTCTGATGGCACGCGGCTGAAGGGCGACCTATTTTCAGTTGGTTCGGGCAGCACCTTTGCTTATGGTGTCCTGGATCAAGGATACCGCTGGGACTTGACGGACGCCGAAGCTCAAGAGCTTGGACGACGCAGCATCTACGCGGCTGGCCATCGAGATGCGTTCTCTGGCAACACATGCAATCTTTATCACATCAAGCAAGACGGGTGGCAGTTCATAGGTACGTTTCGTCGCACGAGAACATTTCTACGGTTCCTGAAGTACCTGCACTATTACAGGAAACTATGATCTATCCAAACTGCATTACGATGGACCTGGCGACGTTCCAGGTTCTCCAGGCGAAGGATACGGGTACGACGTGCGAGTCGGTACTCGTGCTGATGCTACTGCTGCCGTTGCATAATGCTGCCTTCTAAATGTTGTACTATGAGATGATACACATTTTCTCAATTTCTACTGTCTGTCCCGCCGCTTGTGTGCCTTGAGGTCCTTTGACCATCCTATTGCTTTTTCCAGCCCTTCAAGCCCCTGCGCCGAGTCTTCGCGAGAACTGGCAATCGCAAAGATGTGCGTAAGAGGCTTAGGACAGTCGAATAAGTGCTTTCCTGAGAAGAACTCGGGGGAAATTAACCACAGTACGTAAATAGCACCTGTACATGCTCGTATCGTAAGCTCTATCGCACTGTTTTAACTCTAAATACAGGCCTCTTCTTCGTATTGATCAACCTCTAGTCGTTCCTTGTCAAAAAACACGATTTGATCTAATGGTCTCCACTGTGAAAACACGTTTCGGTGGTCAACAATAAAGATGAATATACAACGCTGAACGAACCTGGGTTCTATGGATAATCTTCCAGAACAGGAAAAGAACGGGAACGATCCCGATCATCGCGTACGAGAAGAAAAAGCTTGGAAAGTCCCATCTGCCAGGCAGGAACACCGTATACCCGCCCACGAATGCCATCGTGAAGGTCCCACATAGCGCATAATAGCTTCAAGGAAGTTAGGAACAGACCCACCATAGAACAATTCAACGGCGCACCCGCAGAATGGCTGCCAAAAGCTTTTGTGTGGGATGATATCGCGCGAGATTCCCTGGACCTTGAGAGCCTGAGAGAGACAACAAATCTTGTGGTAAAAAGCATTACTGACGACTGAAGCTTCTTATACGTACGTTGTAGAAACGAATATAGGTAAAGGATATGATGGCGTAGTTGATGAGCTGCGACGCCGTGACTAGATTCACGAACCTTTCCAGACACAAATTTGAGCTCGAGTAATATCCACATGTGGGTTAGCACGTACCACTGAAGCACGACAGCGGCGTTATTCGAAACCTGGAGAAAAGCTGGCTTGCATGAGACTTGCAACAAGTATCGAGAAGCGAACATATATATGCACATAACAGAGCAATGGCCAGCGTTACGCCGACACAGTAGATGGGAACTCCGTTTCGTGTGCAGCGCCTCAAAAATTTAGGAGCTTTCCCTTCCAACGCAAGGCCAAAGAGCGTGCGGCTTGCACAGTAGACGTATCCGTTCCCAGCCGAAAAGACGGCCGTGAGGATGAGCGCGTTCACAATATGGGGTAAGACTCTGATTTTCATGCGTTCCATGGCGATCACATAAGGCGATGAACCGGCACCGGGACGAGCATCGGAAAGAGCTTTGAGCAGGTCGGGATCCGAATACGGCACAATGATCCCTATGCATAGGCTGCCGACCACGAAGAAAGTAGTTAATCTGTAGAATACACCGTAAAAGGCTTTCGGCAGTGTGCGACGTGGCAGCTCGGCCTCGCCTGCAGCCATTGCCACATAGTCAGGACCTGAAAGGGTTAACCAGGATGAAGCATTAGCTACAAAAAAATAAACGCTTACGTACCCGCTATCGTGAACGAAGCTTGAATGAAGCAAGCCAAGAAGCCCAAGAAACGCCCCAGCGACCCAGTCTTGATGTATTCTGCAAACGGTGCCCCAGGTACTTTTGAAGCTAATAAGACAAGTTTCTGAGTTTCCAGTCATTTGCAAAGAAACCAAGCAGACTTACGATTCCAATTTCGGAATCCGTAAACGTCATGTAGGGGATTGCCGCCCACCATCGTGATGAAAGTAAAGGCAATGAGGCCGATGGCGAGAATGACTTTTCCTAAAGCAAGCCAAAACTCCGATTCTGCAACTCACTTCCATCAATGAACTAGATTTTCAAGGTCAACGAGATCAATTAACCTCCGTAATACCGAACTGCAAACATGTTAAGGGCTCTAAATTCGCATAACATTCGAGATCAGTTGCGACTGGCAAACAAAGAGCAGAAAGGCAACATACGCATATGCGACCAATACGATGGCAATGACAGCAGAAACTGGTATTTTGTCGGTCCAGAATTGGAGAACCAGGTTGACCGCCACGACTTCGAACGGAACGAGTGCTGCCTCTAGCGCGAAGAAATTGACGCCAGCGCAAAAACCGAGAGCAGGATCCACGAAGCGATCTGCGAACCGGACCTGTCCGATTGATGCAACATCTACAATTACAGACATGCAAGATGCAGGAATTATTCAACGCACGAATGGGGAAGATATTGGAATCCAGGTCACCATCTCTGCTGCAAGACGTGAAAGCGTCAGGCTAAAGACATTCTGTGATTTTATCCAGTTTGCACCTACAAAGACAGTTGTTGATCGCCATAATGAATGTGGACCATAGAACAAAAGCTATAAACAAGCTCCCTGTGAAGAACATTGAGATCGGAGTTTTCCTACATTCTTAGCGGATAACATTACCCGGTCCACCTTTGGTCAAAGCCGAACCGATCTGCACGAACAGAGCTGTCCCGATAGTCCCTACAGCGCCTGTTATATCTCAAAAGAATTCGATGTGGTACAAAAGCCGCACCTCCAATGCCTATCAATTGGATATGGCGATTCTGTCAACGTAGCACACCGTAGCACCTAAATACGCAGATCAAATGAGACGGTTACGAACTTTGAGTCTCCTATGAGTCTGATCGCGCACGAAAAGACCGTCCAGCTGCACTCGTTGTGCGTTCGGGTTATCTCTCTCCAGCGTCGTGTCCTTTTTCTCTTTCTCAGACATGTTATAGATTCAGCCGTAAGCGTGCGCGATGTTAGATATTCGTGTACAACTCGTGAAGGCCTCTTCGTCAATCTCGGGAATGATGCAATAAAAGCGGGGTACTGCGGGGTAGGATTACGAGGCGGGATCTGCTTGTAACGGAGGCAGGGAAATGAGCGGCAATCCACCAGGCTAATCGCATCATCGGGCGGTTTATAACTTACCTCCGTCTGGCCGGATCCGGCGGCTAGCTTCAAAAACCGAGGCCGAAGCTGTGCGCGCCCGTGCAGAGGTGGAGAAGGGTGGAGATCAGAAGCCAGAGCTAGAGTTTTAAAGTTGCAAAATCGAATCGAACGGCAAGGAAAGTGTTCCAAGTTGCCTTTTTCCCTTTTCTTTTTCGGCGGTGGCAGAAGCTCCGTGTGCTTCCGATGATGCCCAAAACACGACTCGCGCAGGCGAGCTATCTGAAGAACGCGAGGAAAGTGGGTTCAGGGGGGGGGGGTGGAAGAAGATGGAGCCCTTCCCCAGCTCGGCGCTCCATACCCCACTCGGCGATTTGATTTTTTGACTTGTGACCGGATGGAACGTGCTGATGGACGGGTTGACGAAAACGCGTACACGAGCGTCGGGATGTCCGTTCGCAGTTGCCGACCGGGAATCACGGTTTCACGGTTCCATATGCAGGAACAACGCGGGAGGCGCGCATGCTTAGCTCCTCCTGACTCCTGACTCCAGTCTGACATTGCAAGGGCAGACGGACAGGGAAGAAAAATGAATCCGTGGTATATACTGACGAGACAAGGCCGGGATCTATTTACAAGGAAGGTTGGAGGGATCCAGGGAGGGGCGGATTCGTACACAAACATACATATGAGGAAGGGAAGAGGGGAAAAGATGTTAAAAGACAACGAACCTATTAAGAATGGCGCGCATAAGAAAAAGATAGCGAAGTCAAGATAAAATCAAGTCCATCATAAGAGCAGGGTCAGTGAATAAAATAATGTGATGCGAGATTCCGTGAACGAATACATAATGGTGAGAAGACCTTTGTCAATGTGAAAAAAAATTCGCAAACCGCAGTCGAGTCGAAAAGAACGAAGAGGCGGAACCATGAAAAAAAGAAGCGGCAGAAAAAATGAGCATGATAGAGGTATTCCAGACATACATGTCCGCACTCGAGATATAAGAGACATATCACCTCAAACCGCTCCCGCCCAAACTCGTCAGATCGATGAACCTCGTCACGCGCTTGGTGGACTTTGAGCTCTGTGCCCAGTCGTCTTCGCGCTCTTCGTCGCTTCCGACCCTACTGGCGTGCGCGTGGCGTTCGCAGAGCATCCTTCCGTCGACCTCCCAGTATTCCTTGAGGATCTCCTTGCACCGTCCCGGGTATTCGCACGTCATGTGTTCAGGATGGTAACGGTCTCCCGCGTGGGACACGGCGCAAGGCCCTTCGATGGGCTGGCCACAGTGAGCAGCTGCACATAGCGAATCGTTGGCTTCATGGTAATGGTATGCGCAAAGAGGCTTCCCGTCAAAGACATAGAACGACTTGTCGGGAAATGGTTTCTACGGAATCAAGCATAAGAGAGTGATTCATCTGAATTCCAGCATATACGCACGTGGCAGATATGGCAGTTGAAACATTCCTTATGGTATTTGCCCTTGAGCTGCCCGTCCGAAGACGAGACGGCATGTTTTTCTATCGGCAATGTACAGCGACGACACTGTTCAAAGGAAAAAAAAAAGTCAACAAATAATACTATGCGAAGGACATAGCGGGTACGCACCTTGGGCAGATACATGCCCTTCCAGCACTTCTCACACAACACTCCGCCAGCATCGACCTGGACCCATCTGCCGTCTTCGATCTTCTTGTTGCACTTGAGGCAGGTCTTGTTCCTTCTGGTCCTGATCTTCTGCCGCTCGGCCTCGGTTACCTTCTCGTTGCTGGTCTTTGAGCGCACTGGCAGTTTCGGTGAGCGAGCTTCCGGAGAGTGAGGCGCCGGGACGGTATTACTACGGTGAGGCATCGGACCATCCAAGCCATGGTCCGTGGATGCGGAGTTGTCGCGCTCGAGCCCAAAGGTGCGCTGTCTGCTTGTTGACTTGCTCTTGGCCAATCCTTTGACACTGGCGGCATCTCCGTTCGAAGCCTCCTCAAGCAAAGTCTCCACCTGCTTCTCCATGACACCGGTACCGGTACCTGTCAAAGCACCGCTACCGCGGGAGTACGCGCTCCTGCCACTGCTGCTGCTCCCGCTCAGACTCCTTCCCGTCCTTCCACCCATCGTGGCACCGGGACCCCGAGCTTGCCGTACGAGCTCGGCGGCGTACGAGAAAGGCCAAGAGCGTGCGCAATGAGCGCAGAATTGCTTCGCTCTCTCTTATCACCAGCGCTGGAAACGGATGAAAGAGAGCTAGCGGAATCGTTTCTATCATGCCCCTTGTTGGCGGACGGAATGCGGATGCCAGAGCGTTCGGAAGCTGAAGGGAATCGGACGTGGTTTGAGTTGGCAGTGGAACCGGACCGTAAAATTGAGGTGGCGAGCGGAAGGGGAGGCGGGGGATTAGCCTTGCTGCTCCTCGTGTTCTTCTTGTCTTCGTCGGCTTCATCTTCATAATCCGTTGAATTGGCATAGGCAAGACCATATTCTGATTCAGAGCTCGGCGATGCCGGACGTTCGTCGCGACCATGACTTTGACGGGGAGCCGAGGAGTTGCTACTTTCAGAACGATACAAACTACCACCGATCGTGCTCTGAGAATTGCGTGGTGGAGTTGCCGTCGAAGGTGTATTAATGTTGCTGCTAGGGGTATTATGCGAAGTTACACTATTCGCGTCAGGCGCAGTTCCACCTGGTAGTTGATTCCTAAACTTTTCAAAGAATGGCATGCGAGCCGAGCCGATGGGCGACGTCGGTGGGACTGGCGTTTTGGCAGGCAGGTTCGCTTTAGGTGAGGTAGGGAGTGGAACTGGACCCGGAGACTGAGGAAATGGAGAAATACCTGGCGAGTGAGATGAGCTTGCAGGTGAAAGGGGAGGTGTATCAGTCCCTGAAAAAAGGTCAGCGTATGCTCTGTTGTTCCGCCACAATCAGAACTCACTGAGAATGGAGGGATCAAGGTCGAGGTGACCTGGTGCGTTGAGCCTTCTGCCAGGTGGGGCGGCAAACGATCGATCTGTCTGTCCGACAAACATGGCCGCTCGTGCGGCGGCAGCGAATCCTCGCCTGCCAACCCCGGCCATGCCAGCTTCGCCCCCGGTCTTGGTATCGATGCCGGCTTCTGAGTATGGAACGTGGGACGTCTGACGTGGAGGTGCTTGGACGGGCTGGGGCGACTGGGAGGCCGAGAAATTGCGGACTGGGGGCGGACGAGGTGTATGTGGAGACACTGGGCCAGCGATGGAGCGGCCGGAGATGGAGCCGGCATTGGATGGCGCACGGGGACGATGACTGTGAGCGGCATTGGAAGGCCTTCGGGCACGGGGATCAGCATTGGAAGGTGTGCCTGCGCGGCTGTCAGGGTTTGAAGGTGTACGTGCGCGAAAATCAGGATTGATAGGTGGACGACTCAAAACCGGACTCCTGTTGTTACGTTCTCGAGGTGAAATGGGCGATGCGGTGTCGAGGTCAGAGCGGGCGAGCGGGCTCGGACGCTGTTGGAACGAGGAAGGGCCTGGAGAAGCGGTGTTTATTCTAAGCCGGTCGTTGGAAGGTGACGCAGAGCGAAGACTGGGGGCATCTGCGGCCTGGGGGGCGAGTGCCTTGACGGGGCACCGACTGGAGGGCGTCGAGGGGCGGGAGCTGGGGACGCCACACGGCCCTGGAGCCTCTCAGGAAGGAGCGACGTAGCCTGAGCTGGAGAGACGGAGGGCTTCGGGAGGGTTGGAACTGGAGGCGGTTTGGCGCAAACGTGGTCACCAAGTTCGGAGAGGGGCACTGGGAGGTTGCAGCTGGAGCACTTGACGGTGGGCAGGACCTGGGAGAGCCGTGGGGGGTTGGGAGCGGCTGGAGAGAGAAGGGAGGCCATCATGGCTGCTCGTTGGCAAAGGAAGGTGAGGGTTGAGGTTCACGACCAGCGCGATATGTAGGCGATGATTAGGGACCGCTAAACAGAAAAGGATTAGCCTGTGATGAGCAGTGTGGCTGCAGGCCACATGGGAGTAGCGGGACAGGAGGAAGGGATAAACAACAATTTATTTCTCATCCCATAAATCCGATTTCGGTTGCTGATGCTCGGTCATCTGCCAATTCAACGCCTGAGGATCCTCCTTCATAAATCCAGCCACGGTATCCTATGCACGATACTACATGCCCTTTAAAACTGGATATGGCAGAAACTGTCAAGGCCTATAGCGCCCAACGAAGCTATGCCGTACTTTGTCCTAGACGAGCACAGTCCGAGATCCACTGCTTCCATCTCGATAATTGCGTTCAAAGCCCGCGACGACGTCGCAAAGCAGCTGTTCTTCTCTGAACCTTCTTTGCACTCTCGCGGGACCTTTGGCTCAGACCTCATCGCTGAAACGGACCCGCAAACCAAGGCACAGCCGCTCAGACGCGAAACACAATCATCTCCATCTCCTTCCCCACTGCCACTGGGATTCTTGAGGTCTACGGCCTCGATCAAAAGGCGCTATACCACCAGCGACGGATCAAAATTAAGATGCCTGCGCATGCCGGCCCGGCCAAGTGAGCTCGATTGCCAATTCCATACATCATAGTCGTCGAGGTAGCGCTCCTCGACGAATTCGTGAAGTCACACAAATACAGTGTTTCGTAACGTATGTCGTCAAGTATGACGCCCATAGCAACCAGAGCGTCCAAGAATATTATGGGTCTGTAACGTATCGAAAGATATCTCAGATCAACTTCCCAACCACAACAATCTCTTGACTCCATATTCCATTTTTGCATACACACTCGTCATCTGCTGTGCTTCCGCCAAGCTACCATTCAAAACTCATCAGCAACAGCACAACGGCAATTCGACGAAAAGAGCCGTCCGCTCACCTAACAATGTCGTCTTCGCTGACGAAATTGCCATGGCTCCCACTCACGTCCTCGCACGCCCTTCTGATGCTGTCGACAATGAGGTCGACGGCCTCTTTGCAATTCGAGGCACTGCTCAACTCGTCCGCCGCCTCCGCGTAGCTGCTCTCGTCCCCCGTGCTAGACGCCCTCTGGCTCCGCGCAGGATCAATCGGCAACACTTTGAACGCGGCGAAAGAGACGTCCGACCCTGGCGCAGTCACGTTCGTCAGAATCCTAGACACCTTTCGCGGAAAGCTCATGGCGATGAGCGCGCTCGGGTTGATGGATGTCCGCCTGAGGGTCGCTGCTAGGCTGGAGATGTCCAGGCTGTTGCGAACCGAATAGCTCGACACTCGCGTCACCTGGTGCGAATTGAGCCACCTGACGATGAAACCCGCGTTCTGCACAGGATCACGACTGGCTTCCTCTAACGGCGAAAGGATATACGCCCCTGTCCGGAATGGAGAATTCATGATGTTTCAAACTTGTGTATTACAAGCGCTCACCTTTGGTAATACCGGTGATATCACCGAGGGGAACTCGGGTATACAGCTTAACCTTTTCTAGGTTATAATCGTAGCTCTATCCTCAGATAAAACAATCAGATGGAGACGCCATTGAGAAAAAGGATGAACTAACAATGATATATAGCGCTTTGACAGACTAGGAAAAGGAACACCTCAACAGCGTGATATCAAATGGAAGTGGGGCCGCTTACCAAGAGCAAAATTTTTTCCTCGAACCTATCACCTATCTTCGCATTCAGCTCTTCCGGAGAGAACAAAGTCCAGCCCGAAAGCAGGCGTTCGCCCTCGGGAAGCACCCGCGAGACCGAAGTGGCAATGGCCTCGGCACGAATCTTGGACAGTCGGATCAGATCCCGAGGATCCGTCGACTGCAATTTATGCAGGAACTCTGAGAAAACGGAGATAGTACGGTAACCCAACATAAAGTCAATAACTGCTTGGGAGAACCAATCGCTAAACGTCGAAGAATACATCCTGCCGTTGTCTGTTATTAGCGAGTTTTCACCTGTACGAAATGTTCCAGTACCTCGCGAGGGAATTTACACCGTCATTGAGCAGACCGCTGAGGTCCCGCTTCCCTGTCCTGTAAATGCGAGCGTAAGCTCGCTCACAATACGCAGTGCTATCGAGATCTTTACCGGGTGAAATCGCCCTGTCCATCAAAGATGCATCCTCGTCATTTGAACTTGCAATCAAGACATTAATGAATCCGACCTTGAGAGCAGATGTCCCTGCACTGTGAACAAGTCAACTCTTGTTCAAGATCACAGAGAAAGAACAATTACGCACTAGGCACGACTGATTGCATCACCGTTGTTTGCCCAGACTGAGAAAAATATCCATCGTCAAAATGCAGTATTCTCCGGAGGGACCCCTCATTCACCATCATTGAATACGAGATCGGTCTCAGCCCGACCGTCTCCCTGAGGATTCAGGAGTGCCACCGCACCCAATTGCTTGTTTAGGATATGCCGCGCAAAAGCTGACTTTATAACAATTTGAATGATGGAACCTCAAAAGATACACCAAGCCTTTACCTGTACCACGTTCGTGCGGTCCAAACAGTCAATGCAATTGATGCGAAACGCGCCCTTCTGCTGTGACATGATTGTATTGTCGGATATCCAGAGATACCTGGTCACAAGTATAGTTCAAAAATTGTACGCACTCAGATTGACGGGCCATACCCTTGATAGTCAAAGACCTTGTCCATTGACTCGATGAGTTTGCCTATGTTCTCGTACCTGCCGAAAGGTCAAATTGAGCGGGCGCGTGAAGAAAATGAGCACACTTCATTCCCCTGGTCTCCGTGTGGAAGTCGTATTCGTAGAATCTAGCGGTAAAAGTTTGAGCTGAAAAATGCCAAAGATACGGTGCTTCAAATTCTACCTCGCGTCCTTGCAATCGAATTCGTGCATATATTCCCGATATTCGCGTGAAATAATGCCTTCTTTGCCGTGTTGTTCTGCTAGGTTCATAACAGTCTACAGCACCATGAGGTCTGTAAAGATAGACTCAGAGGAGACCCACAAGTGGACCATAAAGGGGAATAATTCGTTGGAAATGTCGCTTCAAAGCATCGAGATGTTGAGCATGTGTTCTATCAGTTGCAAGCAATGGTGGTGGTTTAAGACTATATCCAGATTGCGTCCAGAACAAAGGAACTAGCATATCATCATGATCCACACTCTGTTACTACCGAGGTTCAAACACTCACTGGATCCACGAATTTGCACATAGGAGAATATATTTTGAACACCTAGCCGCTGTTCGTACAGTTTCCAGATCAACAATGTTGGAATCATGTATGGAGAAAGTTACCTCTACATGCATAATAGTCTCTGTTTCGACAAAATTTGCAACATGCGCGTCATCGTCGATGCCTCGCCGCTGATAACGCAGACCAGCTCGTTGCCTCGACCTGCGAGAAACAATGATATAATCCACAAGGGTATCGTCGTCGTGTGTGACTGGCCCTGGAGGGACATTAAACTGGGCTACTTGGTAGTAACCTTGCATAATAGGTAGGACATATGAATGTAGCTATATCGGATGGTTAGCTGGAGGTGGAGCTGTGGTACGCAGGGCTTACGCCAGCATCAATGAAAGGCTGAGATAGCCATTCATTCCACCAGAAGCGCTTGTCGACCCGTCTCCAGAGAGGAAGTGTTGGATATGGCTCGCTCATTGCATCAATCTTTGCTCCATCAGCTGGACTGTTTGATCCGGAAGAAGATGCAGACTCTGGAGAGGGCAAGGCATTGAGATCAGCCAAAAGGGCGTGCTCTCTTTGTGATTTCACGATCTGCTCCTGCTTATGCTGCAGAGACCGAGTAATGTCTGCCCGCATACTGAGTGGTGCCCTGTTGAACCACCTGCCAGAATTACCGCTCACCGAACGTGTACGCAAAATACATCCCTGCTTTCGTGAACTCTTTGATGCATTCCCGCACTATCCTGTTCTCTAATTCCGAATTCTTGTCTTCTGTAGTTGGCGGCGGAGACGCCGAAGCTTCCAATATGGAGTCCAATACTTCCGACGGTTCCGCCTTTCCTTCATCTATAATCTTTTCCAAAGACTGCCGCTCTTGAGTTGCAGACTCGGGGGACGGCGAGGACAGAGATTCTTGGCCGACCATTTTCGCAGGGAACTGGGAGACACGCTTGGAAAGCCTACCCCAAAAGGACAAGCGCGACATCAACGTCTTCGCGATCGAAGAATTCGTCCCCGAGTCGGTCGAAGATGGGGTTGACAGGTCAGAGGCGACCGACTGAGGAGAAGACGGTCTCTCGGTGTCATCAAAGTTCTGAGCCACCGGTGACATGAATTTCACTTGGGGTTCTGGTGAGAACTGTACGCGCGGACCGGGGGACTTTGCAGGAACGGACTGGTTAGGGTCGACATCGTCAACGTCCGCCGAGGACACTGAATCCGCTTTCTCATGCTTAGGCAGCAGAGAAGGGCGTGCAAGCATAGCGTTCCGAGACGCTATCGTGTTCAAAGTCGTCCGGGCGCGATCTTCTACCAAGGGTATGGCAGAAACGCCTTTCACACCGTATACAGTATGATTAGCATCGATGACTATGCTCGGAACACCTTCAGTCTGGAGACGCGGTAGTAAAGGGCTCGCGAATGAAACGCACCATTCCCAACTTCAGTCCTCGAAGTGATGACCAAGAGATAAGAAGCTTGACACCGAGAGAGAGAGACGTATCCGTCAGTTAAACCGCGGAGCCAAGCACAGAAAATACATAGATTCGATACCAGTGAAGAGCTCCAGAATACCAACGATGCCATAGACGATCACGCCCTCTTCCCAATCGACCCCATCGCCTTCACGTTGCTGAACTTCTTCAACCGTGACGGCTTTGCCCCACGAGAGTTGGACGTACGACACCGAATCAACGGGTGACGGCCCAAGAATATGCGGTCTGATCAGCAAGCCCGATTTCGCCGCAATCAGCGCCAGGTGCTCGTGCGGACACGGATGTGGGACTGGGGGGACCTTGTACTTGGGCTGCAGGCCAGGCGTATGGAGGGACGCGGGGTTTAGGTGCGGAAGGTTCTGTGCGCTGCCTGTGGCGGAGGATGCAGGCGATCTCCCTACAACGAATGGCTTAATGTTGGACGCCTTGGCGAACAGACGCTTGACTGCGTCAGATTGCTCTCGGAACATGGTCTGTCGGTGCGTCCCTGACGAGCGGAATGTGCACCGCGGCGAAGGGGAGCATGCAGCACAAGAAGGTCGAATGACGTCTGACTGATGCGGGACAACAAACACATGTCGAATACGTTACTCGAATACAGGTACATCACAACTACTCCACAGACGGTAGTGTACGTGCTACTTCTGATACATATCGCTGGCCCCGGTAGTCTAAAGAAGATGAAAGGCAGAAAGAAAAAAGAGGTGCACGGGTAATTAAAGATTTTTTTTGTGACAAGGCTAGCACGAAAGAGGAACAAGGTCCAATCGATAGCAGGCGAAGACAGCGATGAACGGCTGAAGGAGAGAATGTACGGTACACAATATAGCAGCGACTGTTCTTTGCACAAGGGCGTGTCGCCATTGTTCATGATGAAAATCGTTGGGAAGAGGTCTGTTCGCTCTCTTGGGATGTTTGACTGATGTTGCTTTGCTGTTGCAATCGGTGCTGAAAAGCCGCAAGGGTGGCTGCAGCGACTTGCTCGCCATTCGACGTCGCAGAAGTCGCAGATCCTGAAGCGTGGTTCGAGAATCGAGAAAAGAATGCGTCCCATTGCCCTGGTCACGACATCGGCGTCAGGTCAACATAATCTCCAAGCCCGGGGCATAACCAAGCTCACCCCAATCGAACATGCCCCCAGGGATCCCCTCCAAAAATCCCGTGTCGGCCATGGCAAACTCCTGCAACGTGTTCACGCCTTGCGGCACATCCAGAACGTTTATTACCTGTACAGTGCCGGGCGTCTGCGCGTTGGCGTTCATCGTCGGGTTGACATTCGTATAATCCCCTGTTCTTCGTCCGATCGGCGTGAATTGTACCCCTTGAGAAGGTGTGGGTGGCTGCTGTGCAGAAGTCGATCCAGGACTGCCGCCTTGTTGGCTAGCTGTCGACCGCATGAATGAGGACGACGGTCCCAACGGACGGCGCATCAAGGGCATCGAGGGTGACGATGAAGCGGAAAGGTCATGTGGCAATGGGGGAGCGAAGGATGAAGAAGTGGATAACAAGGAGACGCGATCACGATCATTCAGAGCCCCAGATGCGGAAGTAGCAGACACAGCAGGTGCTGATGTCGTCTCACCTGTATCAGACTCCGACCGAATCACAATTCCAGGCGCAAGATCCTTGAAGTCACCTTCTCTCGCCGCCTTTCCGTGTGCTATGAATACGCCTGCTCCGGGTCTCGTGGGATCCTTCTTGTAGTCCAAATTCACTGGAGGCTTTGTCGTCACACCACCTGTTGGATTAAGGGCAGGTGTTTCTAGTGGCAGTTGAGGGCCTTGAGTAGCTTCGTAGAGAAGAGCGATGATTTCCGCGGTCTGTTTGGGTAACCATATCAGTAAAGAGTTCTATCAGGCGTGCCAGCCCTGGGTCTAAACAGTAAACGGGAACCGGCCTTGCGTCTGGCTGACATGTGGTCAGGTGAAATTGACCCTTCCCATCTCCGTACACAGTCCCTGAGCTTCCGCAGCTTGGCAGCCGCATCGCTGTCCTTCCGGCGCGCCCATGTATGGTACTAATATCACAGAGATGAGTAAATCCAAGCTGAACATGATATCCGGCTGGATCCCCTACCTGCACTAGCGCGCACGACGTTGAGGCATAAGCGACAATTAGCCAAACGTCATATATGCGCTCGTTCGCGTCCAGCCAATCGATGGCGTCTCCGGTTAGAGCCACTAGAGCGCTCCATTGTTCTACCGTCAGGCCAAATTTGAGGTGTGCTGGACACGAGTAGCTGATTCGCATGAATACGCGCCAAAACATCATGCATACGCAGGAGTACAACAAATGCAACAATCCTAGATAAGATCAATGAGCAGGTGATCCGAATAAAGAGAGGCACGTTCGCAGGCGAGTAATGAAATTTGCTATCAAAAACCTACCTGCATTCCGAGGCGATTCGGGGCCTCGGAACTTGAGGTGGTCTGGCAACCCCGCTTTCCACGCCTCCATGTCCGCAAGAAGGGAGTAGAGTGTCTCATCAGTCGCAAATGTCAATCCAGAAGGGCTGTGATCGACGAGACGTGAGAAAAATTGATTTTTTTTTTCGGTGAGAATGCAGAGAGATGTCGGCATACCTGTAGATAGTCTTTAAGACCCGACCAAGAATGACGCTTAGACGGACTAGTTCGTCCATGTACAGGTCGCTCAGGTCTCCGGACGATGGCAAGCGAGCGTCGCAGTCCTGGACATCGATCATGTAAGGGTGGCCATATGCGAGACTGGTCCTGGGGACAAGTTACTGTAAGACTACGTCCGGCCGGACCCCGATAGACGTACCACCGGTCACTGATTAAACACGCTCCCCACAGTCGTCTTCGAAGTTCGATATTTTGTTTTACGGATTCTGCTCGGTGTAACCCAAGGTCCTGGGCCTGGGAATGGTATTTAGATCCGTGGAGTCGCACCTCATCAATTTACGGTATGAGCGCACCATTCGAATAGCGGTGCCAAGGCGTATCCACAGACTTGACAACGCGTTTGGAACAAACTGAGAATGACAATCTCCCGTCATGCACAAGATTAGAAGGGCTTGCACATTTGTTATCGAGGCGGTTGAGAGGACGTCTTCGGCCTTGATGACGTTGTTTACTGTGTACCGGATGGCATCAAATATGGCTTGAGGCGTTTCCCGACGTGCGGCGGCAACGAGACACATGGAGTAGAGCAAGATCGGCGGGGGGTTCTGGGTGGCGAGAAATTCGGCTTGCGTGACGATGGGAAGCGTAGAAGCGACGTCAGTGAAGTAAGCATTGACCAGCTGCTCGATGACATCGCGTTCGATGCGTAAATCGATCGGTTTGGGATGAGAGACGCGCGACTCATCGACGGCGGGTTTCTGGACGCGGATAAGACCATCGCCGGCCTTGCTGACCTCGAAAGTGTGGTGATAGCGCTGGTCGTAGTTTTCGTATATTCGAGACGAGATGGTAGCTTGAGAATGGAGGAGGTGGGCAGCAGACGTAGGTCCTGATCGGTCATATGAGACTGAACACGGCGATTATTCCCCGCCAAAGGCTGGGAATGCAGAAGATCTGAAACGTGGACATACCGTAAACACTGGTTTGGGCATCTCCCGGGGGGAAATGTTGCTTTGGCCCGAATCCGGCTTTTCCTTTTCGGCGGCGGCGGCAGCAGCAGACTCTTCCTCTATTTTCTTTTTCTTGAAGCGAGTCTCCGTGATAGGAAGAAAAAAAGTGCATTCAAAGCCATACTGCTTGCAGTGTTGGCAAGCTGGAGGATCCTAGAGACCACACGTGAGGCAAGTCGCGATGGGAGGGAAGACTGAGTGCCTACGGCGTCAGGAATAATATCACATCTAATCTTCCTCGTGCGACACGAGTCGCAGGCACGTTGCTAACGGGCGAAAGAGCTTAGACGGGCACAGCAGCGGGAAAAATCGCCCGCGGCACGAAGGGGCAGAGGGCGGGGAAAAAAAAAAAACTCACCGTTTTGGTGCGCTTTTTGATGTCGACAATAACGGGCGAGTGTTGCGATCCGGAAGCGTGTGGTGCCTCGGGGCCTGATGGCGTAGTCTCATCGTCCGAGGTTTTATCGCCCTTGCGGCCACCGTCGAGCGTCGATTTGCGCTTGCGTTTGGTGCCCATGAGAGATTGCTGGGCGGAAGGGGAGCCAATAGCAGCAGGGGACTCTGGCGCGCCTGAGGGACGCGGCGGGGCGTACATCATGACGGGCTGCGGTGGGTACTGGTAGGTATACGCGTGGTGCGGATACTGCACAGGATACGCATACTGCGGAGGCGGTGGATGGCCTGGAACGGCGGGATGGGCGGGGTTGATGGGAGGCGATGGTTGCTGCGAGTATGGGGGATGCTGTGGGTGTTGTGGCGGATAAGGCGGGCCATAAGCGGGATTCATTAGGGCGTAGTGGTAAGGCGGGAGGATAGGGCCCCTTGGCGGGAAAGGTGGCGGGGTAGGGGCGGCTGAGGTGCGGGTGAGCGGGGGACATGACTCGGCGTGTAGACTTACATGGAGACGGCGGCTTTGGCTTTTGGGCGTCGGGCTTCCTGTGCCGGGCCCTCCTGGTGGTGGTCGGCTTGGAAGATGGCTGCGGAGTCGGCGAGTGCGGCTGAGGCGGCAGCGGGGCCTTGTTAGTGGTTTTGTCCGGAGATGGACTCATTCCTCCACGTTATATCTCTTTCCCTTTTTTGCTTTTCGCCCTTTTTTTCTTTTTGCTCTATAGAAATTTTGGAGATGTTTTCTTGGACGTCCCTCCGGATGTTTGGGGATCACAATCCGCCCTATGTGAAGGCGTAAATATGCTTAGCTAAAAAACTCGTTATCGTCCGTGCTGTTTCCAACCCTCTGTCCAAGTCCGAGTCCTTTATTGCGAACTCGCGTGCATCGCCGTGGCCTGGGTCAATAAAATTCGTAGAGCGTCAATGCGGACGGGATAAACCATCTCACCTCGAGGATTTCAAACAAAGTGGAGGATCTCTTGCCGAGCTAGGGATGCTCACAAGGCGTGTGGGAGCCGAGTTTTTAGACTTCAAGCTCCGACCTAATTCTGAGCTCCGCGAGGCCTGCCGATCTCGAGATTCCATCCCCGTTCTACCGGCAAATCCTTTTTTTACAACAATGACAAACCATCCGCCAAAGTCGTCCACGTTGCGCTGAACCTGGACCCAAACAGGAACCAGAAAGAATCAAGCATTGAGAATTATCCCCTTGTCCCTCGAAAAAAAAATGGTCGTCCCCATTCAATCAATGAATAGCTGCGAAATGTCAGACAGGCTCAGACCTCAGCGTGACATTGACTGGCTGAATTGATGGCGTCACAGGAACGCCCACTAACGGACAAATCCAACAAATCCTCCATTCTATATCAAATTCATTTTATAATTCCGGCGGTACTGCACAGGTCTGGCTTATCAGGTCTCGACGTTTGGCCTTCCTTTGCGTCGCAAATGACGCGTTAGCACGCGCAGAGGACGAGGCTCAAACGCTTGCGCTGTGACGAGCACTCGCGATTCACAAGATCAAACTATTCGATTCGACGTCGCAACCCTGTATAGCATCGGCGCCCGATTCATTGACCCGAACCGATCCCCGAATACGTCAGTCAATTCAGTCGACAAGTCCAAGGAAGGCGGGGAGGGCATACCGACCAACATGCCCAGTTGCTATCCTTGGGGGTGGCAAACCACCGCCGTTGCACGCGACCGTGAGTCACATCTCCATTTCCATGGTCCCTAGAGGAAAAAATACGTTTGCAAATAAGTTGTGTTTCTCACACGAAGGCGATTTCTGTCCAAATAGAAGGGTCTCACAGCCTCATGATTGTGGAGCCGCCGCTGACTCAAATCTCCACCTGCGTATTCGCAAAAACCCCTTAGGTTTACAAACAACAAAGGGGGTTGACCCTGAATTGTTCGAGGAGGTACCTTATTCAAGCTGTCGATCAAGGAATTTTTTTTGCATGGTTGTTTCAAAAAAAAAAAACCGACTTGTGCTTGTCTTCTACAGCTTTGGACGTGCTGACACCTCCCAAAAATTTTTTCCTTCCTTTCAGACAGCCGCGGACTTCACATAAGCTGGTGTTCACATGGGTAAGAAGAAAAGAATTTTAATTTCAGGAAAACGCCGCCAGGACTTGCACGCTCGCCCAGCCAATCATGAAGAAACCGCTGACGGGCCTTTTGACCGACGTCGAACTGGCATATTCTGTACGAAACCTCGGCCTAACATCTTCATTTGGCCAAGAGAGGATCTACGGTTTAAATGAATGGCAACTGCTTTGAAACGTCGGGGCGTCAATTGATCCCTAACGAGGGGCGTATATCAAACGCAAGAGGCTCGTAGAATCTACCGCCATTCTGAAAGGTGCAGGCCTCGCAAATCAACGGAAGGACGCCCCGACATACCAGACCAGGTCAATGTGTTCAACCACTCGGAGTCGCATAACGCACGACGACACGCCGCAATGCCCGACCGACCTCTCGCGAGTCACAGAAATACCGATTGTTCCGAACTTCGCCTGCATGCGCGAAGACAAATGAAGATTAGCCCCATCCTTACAAAGTGCGCTTCCTTTCTTCCGACTTGCCCGTCCAGCCACGCAGAAGCGCCGCGGCCAAATGTCAGGAAATCGTTATTTAAAACAAAAATCGCCATTGGTTTCCTTCCAAATGGTCTCCCCTAGTAGCAAACTGGTAATAATACCTTCCCCTGCTGAACGGCCTTGGAGTAGCGGTGCTCCACGCCTTCCATGGATTAAAAAAATGCGGAACGGCCTCCGGCGGATCACCGTGTGTGTCCGATCCCTCCAATTAGTGGCGTCGCGAAAAGCATACCAATCATCTGTCACTTAAGGAAAGAATTTCGCGAAAATGAAACCCATTCGAATTAATGCCATGTTGTACCTATGCATAAAGTGACCAAATTTATAGAAGGCGTCAATGACGGAGAAGACCATAGTTCCCCATTGCATCTATAATGAATAGATGGAACCTGAGTTATGGAAAATGCAGAAAGCCCTGATAACGATGAGAAAAGAAGGGAAGACTGATGAAAGGAGAGAAGGCGTGCAAAGCCATCGAAAAAAAAGGAATCTTGAGAACCGCAAAAACCATGGCATGAGCGAAAAGGACGTGCGTGGAAAGAAAGGAAGAATGAGACGCCGCAAGGTGTCTAGAAAAAAGGGGAGAGGGTCAAAGACAGCCAGAAGAATCAGCTCGTCTTTTCCCTGTCCAAGGCCTCATGCCCATGCCCATTCCCATTCCCAATGATGGGCGCGAATGCAGGCCCCATGACCTGCACCTCGTCCTGGTTCCCATCACCTTGCAGTCCAGGAGCGCCCGCGCCACCAGTGGACAGCATACCTGGGTTGATCCGCCTCTTGTCCTCAGTCGCCACACCGGCTGCATCCAACCACGAATACCCTGGGGGCTTGCAAAGCGCAGCGGCAAAGTTTCTCCACCACGAGCCGAGCGAGAATGGGTTAGGCGGAGCAGCTTTTGGGTCGATGTCTTTGTGAGCCTGGTTTCGTATCTGGCGATTTCGAAAAATGGTCAGTCAATCTTTTTCGCAAACAAAGTCGTGGCGGCCGCTAGAACAAGAAAAAGGAAAGGTCGAAATGTCTCATATTTGAACAAGCATAAACCCATCGCACTCCCGTCATGACTCGTCATCCGGCGTCCCAGGCGCGTTACGGATTTAGGCACAGCCTTCGAGTGAGCATATGAGCTAACCCTTCATCATCCTCGATCGGCAGACAAAGCAGGGCCCAGAAATTCAATGGGGACGCGGCATCAAGGGAAAATGAAGGGACGAGTGACGATGTTCATGTTCGCATCAGATAAAAAGGTTTGAGAAAAGGGTCGCAGAAACATGGTGAAGCGCCGCTTGCTAGGAGAGCAGAAGTTGTGATGGTGATGCCTACCTGCTCAATCGTGGTGACATTCAATAATAGCAACTAAGCGAATGAATTCAGACACTATGCGAAAGGATGATGGTCGGAAGCACTCACTCGTACATGATATGCCAACAGAGCGGAGACAGGCCATATCATGACGATGGCCAAACAGAACGCGATTGCGCTACCTACGCCTAGGGAGCTCGACAAGGCGTGTCGAAATTTGATATGATCTCGTCGGGTGAGCAAATATAAGTGGAAAGCAGATGTGCAAATAACGAGAACCAAGGTCAGAGTCTGAGGTCTGATTAATTGCCAAGAAAGAGACCGTGAACGACGAAGTCGCACCGCAGATAATAAAAGAGCGAAAAAGGTCGTATAATTACGTCGGCCAACGCAGTTGTTGATCCATTGACAGTGATGGTCACATAAATCAACACAATTGTCACACTGCGCCGTTATAAGCATCCGCAAGCAGTTATGAAAAGAATTCGTGCACACCATTTTGCAATGGCTCGATCTTGGGGGTCTGTATGTTCGGCAGGTAGGGCAATATTTTACCCGAACGCTGTCACCATTTATAATTTGGTAAATTTCATGAAAGAGATAGCAGCAATAGTTGACGCACATTTCTTCACGGACTTTTAAATCCCGAGGCATAGGTGCGCTTAGAGTACCATCTCCGGGAGATGAAGGGGGATATGGGGGATCTGGATCGAGATCCCTGGGCAAAACGCCAGGATCAGTGAATGCCTATGAACATCAGCTCCAACAACTGGGAATTGGGATGGTATAAAAGCGCGGAATACCGTTGTAAGCATAGAGGATACGACGATGAGGGCCATATATGCGCCTATGACGGGCACGGCGGGCGTAACGTTTCTCCACCACCAGACGCAGGTCGTCCCAAACCAAATGCCAGCCAGGACCACGAGAATGCCAAAACTGGCGATGAATGCCCATGGAGAATCGCCACCCGTGAGCAAGTGACCATTGAAAAAGAAACGATTGCGGGACGCGTGTCGCTCATAGCGCCGCACTGGCTTGCCCTTCGAAGAGTAAAGAGGCATCCGGATCAGTGGAGGTTGCTCGGCAGAAGTAGGAGGGGGAACGGGTATAAATGTCGGAGTGGGGGAAGGTGAATGCTGGGAAGACGAGGGAGTGGGGGAGGGCGATGGGTGGTAAGGGTCGGAGAAGGGGAAGGCGGGTGGGCGTCTGGGTAGGATGAGAGCAGTTGAAAAGGAGACGAGGAATCTGCGGTGCGCTTGAACGGGGATGTGGGACGATCCCGTGCGGAAAGGGTGGATATTTTTCGACGGTGCTGGCTTTGGGACAAGGGTATAGCCCCCCTTCGGCGCGTTCCTCGTCTATAACCTGGTGGTTGCTTTCAAAGGTTTTCCGAGTGACAACGTCTGTCGCGGCGTCATGGTCGTTCCGAGAACTCGTTGATCTCCGTCTGAACGAGTCAAAACTCATACCTCGGCCGAGATTGCTCCAAACTTTCTCGAGGCTAGTACGCACGGCGCGGGACGCGCTGATGTTACTCGTGCTACCGCTTTTGATTGGTGATAAGGGTGTCGGTAGTATTTGACCAGCGCGATCATGTCTGGGAGCGGTGACGGATGGGCGACGCGGCGACACAGGACCTCCGATGGGTAATAAAGGTTCCCTGCTCTGTTTTACACGCTTCAGGGTATTGAACTGTTGGAAACGCGGCTCAGAAGCGTTGAAGGAGTCTTGCGCGGTCGCTCCCTCGTCTATAGAACTGTGCGTGGTGGAGTGACGCCTCGGGGACGCGGCCACGGGCCCAAGTGGGTATGCGTCGTGATGGAATGACTGCTCAGGGTCCTGAGCAACGTCATGCACGGCGTCATTCGTGGAAGAGGCGACGGAGGACGGCCGCGAATACTGGGGCTGCTGGGACGGACGTGCGGGGCGGAAGAAAGAGGACGAGGGCTGGATGCCGCCTGCGTGGGTGGAGCTGGGGAGGAACGAGGCCTTGGTGGGTGACGTGGGCGCGACGGGATGCATGAAGGAGGTATTGCGGGCGAAGGAGGCGGCGGAGGGTGATGCAGGCGGTGATGACTGGAAAGAGTGTGGAAGTGACATTGGCTATCACAAAAGAAAAGAAATACAAAGAAACGAGCGTCCAACGTGCCCCACAGCCCGCTTGATTTGGGCATTAGCTGGTAAATATTCCCACGGTCACAAATTATCACTTCATCTTATCTTATCTCTAACTGACGTTTTCACTTAAGCGCCATCATGGCCCATCACCGCCGTTCGCTGTCCTCAAAATTCTTTCCCTTTCCGCCTTCCATGTCCTCCCGGTCTCTTCTACTCGCCACCATCCCGTCCATAGATCCTCCCCACTTTCTCGCTCCGATAATCGCTACAGCTGCAACGACGACCACCAACCGGTTAACGATCGCCCTTTTCTCCAGGCATTTCAACTCGCCATGTCTGTCTACCACCGCCGTTCCTCCCGGCATATCCCACACAGAATATTGGGACGATGTGCAACGATTGCTCACTTACGTCTACGTTCAGGCGACTCGAGTCGCGCAGGAGCTCGACAAAATCCTCATGGATATCGACGTCCTCTTGCTGGGCATTGACGTGGATGTCCCGGAGGATCTTGGCAAGGGTTACGACGTGGTCATCCGCGTCGCGGGCGGTATGTCCTGTTTCCACTGAAACTCGCCGTCTCGGTTACTACTTCTGTGTTTAGATTCCATCCCCATCCCTCTTCCGTCTTCCATAAATTCGATCAGACAATGTTACCTCCCAGGGGACCGTGACTCGGACAGTCCTCCAAGCCCACGACAGCGCAGACCAAGTCTTACTCCAAAAACATCCCCCAATATTTTGTCTAACCCTCTTCCGTCTGAGGACCAGCCGAGTTCGACGTCCATCTCCGACAGCGCTGCCAGGTCTTCGTTCTATCCCGTCGTCGCTCTTGGTGGAACGTTTGATCATCTACATGCAGGACACAAAATCCTTCTCAGCATGGGTGCATGGATCACCGGCGAGAAACTCATTGTCGGAATGACAGGTACGGTTACTCGGCGTCGATCACATGTCACGGCTCATACTTCGCGAAGATGACGTTATGCTGCAAAAGAAGGCCAACAAAGAGGTCTTGGAATCCCTCGAGACTCGTATGAACCGTGTTCGCGAGTTCTTGACCCTCTTCAAACCGGGTATCACGTACGACATCGTGCCCATAAATGACGTCTATGGTCCAACCGGCTGGGATCCAAATGTACAAGCGCTTGTCGTGAGTAAAGAATCGCTGTCTGGTGCCGATGCCAGTGAGTCTTCACCATCAAGGCTATTCTTGTTTGCACGTTTCACCATTCGTTCCGATGCTAGTCGCGAAACACAGAGCCGCAAAGAACCTCCCCGCGTTGGACACATATATCATAGATGTTATCAGCTCCAGCGAGACGCTTGATCACGATGACGTGGAAATGCTCAAGCACACAAAGATGAGTAGCACGTTCATCCGACAGTGGATTATAGACAAGCAGAAGGCGGACGCCGCTGAAGCCGCCAAGGCTGCTGAAGGCGACCAATCCCACTAATGTACTGGTCAGCGCTTACCGCGCTGCAGGACCTTGATGAATATAATGTCCACTAATTGTTGTATAGTAGCATGACACCTATATATCACTACAGATATCAATAATCCCCATGCAAAGATGCTCTAACTGAGGCCTATACTGCAGAGGTTCATGCAAACTTGGGACTTTGTCAAGATGTCACTCCTAGACATCTCGACCCTGCAATAAATGCACGACAATCCATGCTAAACGCTGCGCATTCGTTGAACTTTTGAGCTTTTCGTTAACCCAAACCGCGGGGTCGCACAACTATACCAGATATTAAACGACGCAATGCCATGTGCTAATTCATGCAACCACACTCTTCAGATTTCGCTCTTTCGCTGCAGCTGGTCACTAGGACGTTCCTCCCCAGAGAGATGCCCCTGCAATTGACCGTTATATGGGGTTCAAATGACAAGCATCAAGCTCTTATTGGCATCCTCTCTTTTGCCTGAAAGTACACAATTTGGTTTGTGAACGACCCCTATCATCACGGAAGGTGAAGGGTTAAAAATTAGGCGAGCATCGAGAGAAGCACGGTAACTTCACAGGGAGTGATACGTAACAGGCAAAGCGTATTACCAGGACGACTGGGAACGACAGTTGGCCTTTCGACGTTCTTTGACGCATTCCAGAAGCGACAGACGCGTCGACAGGCAAGAGGACGGCTCAGGCGGGGGAAGACCCCTAGAAACATACCAGCAATAGTCATTCTAAGACCTACTCACATCGCCGCAGATGATCAAGATGATCAACATTGCCGTTCACATCTGCTTCGTATTCCGGGTAGATATAAGTAATAAACATCATAAATTAGCCCCAGAAGACTGAACTGCGCACAAGATTAGATTCCTAGATCACAAATGCACCGGCTTGGACGCCGTGCTGTATCTGGCGGGGATGTTTTCGCTCACGCCCTTGTCGCCAGGATACCCGATCTCAGAGTGCTCTGTAATGCGTACCGTCACTGGTTCCATCTGGTACCCGAGGTCGGATGTCGCGCCGGACAGCCCAGCGGGCCCATTACGGCGCCATCTGCCAGAAGTGATCGCGTCTCCTGTGGGATCAGGAGACTGCGACCCGACATGGAAGTGTATCTGGAGCACAATCAACGTGAAGGCGATGCCCTAGGTGTGCATCGAGTCATTTCAGAGGCATTTCCGGGAGATGATCGGTCCAGGGAAGATTGCGTACCACTACGGGAGTCACAAGGTCCAGGGCGGTGTACTGTCCGTTCGACTTTGTGAGGTAGGCAATGAGGAGCGCCAGTACAGTGCATGAGTACAGAGCGCCGCTTTCGACGATGACGATCGTGACTGGGAGAAGAGACCGTGCCGTCGACAGTCGGCGCCGAGAGAAGTAGATCCTCCATGCTATCGCGGCTGCCAAATACCATCTCAATTGCATGGACGATATAATCATCGCAGAACGGACAGTTACCTGTGCAGACGAGGTTTGTGACCATGGTGAGAGTGAAAAAGACGGTGATCCAATTTTTGGCGGCTTGGTCGAAAATGTTCGTGTGGCGGTCGGTCTTTGAGAACGTCCAGACGACATAGTATCCTACGGCTACGGTGCGGAGGTGAACGCGGGTTGGAACCGAACTTGTGGCGCAAACTCACAGGCATTGAATAAGAGCATGAGCCCGGTGACCAAGACAATATAAATGTTTCGATTGTAGACGATGTAACATCGCCAAATCTATGAAGGAAAAAAGGTTCAAGTCACTCGCAGCATTCGTCGATTCTCGTACCAGGACGCCGTCTCCGAGAATCGTTTGGGTAGCATAAACTGCATCCTTGGCGACATGCAGTGGATGTGCGATTTGTGAGTAGTACTGAACGGCCGTCATATCGGTTGAAATGAAGGCTTGCACAGCACGAATGAAATCGAGGACGAGGTGCTGGTCATGATGGTCAGTAAAGGACAATGCATCATAAGTTCTATAAGAGCCCACTAATGTCGCAAGTACAAGCATGGCAACTCCGACAGGCAGTAGTGCACGCCTCTGGATACTACCTTTATGGCCACGATAATACAAGACGATGAACATTATCCAGAACAGGGTGAAAAATATCCCTGCACATACGTCAGAAAGGATACGAAGTGATTCCGTGATACCCGCCGAAGGCTTACCGTAGCATAAGGTCTCTAGGAAAATAGCGAGCAGCTCAGCTGTGTCAAGAGCAACACCCATGTCAAGCGTATAAGGGTCGGAGGGCGTGGGGGGTCAGAACAGACAAAGAAGCTGAGGTCCGAGGAAGATGACGGTTATTATGAATACCAGGACTGTCCATCAACGGGTGGAGGTAGGAGGGGTTCGCCTGCAGATCTCGGTCTGTTATAGCATTTTTTGGATTTTGGCCGAGATTAGGACCACGATCGAGTGCTGATGGGTACGCGGCACCGGCGTGAGCCGCAATGATACAGGAAGCAAATCAATGTCTCCGTCGTGATGAACGTCTCCTGCGAAACGTTCCACTGCAAAGAGGTGGAAATGCCAAAAAGACCTTGGCAATCGTGGTGTTTTTGTTCTAAAAATAATCCTGCAGTGCGTGCGCTGCTCCCCGTTCACAGCGATCAGACTCCTGGGAGGTGGCGACTCGACAACGGGAGCTCGTAAGACTCAGGAAGATAGTTTGCAAGTCACTAAACGGTTGTTGAGGAAGACAAAACTCTAGCCGAGACGACTGCAAGTTGCTGAGGTAACTAAGTTTGAAAAGTTGAAAATGTTGACCACTTTACCGACAACCCTTTCGCCTGTAATAGTTGACGGGAAAGACAATGTCTACATGTGCAGCATTGTCATGACATCGTAGATGCTGCCGAGCACAACAGCACCTTCTCAGTTTCCGTTCTATATCCATTTTCTCAGTCTCCATCAGTTCTCACCTAATACATTCATATGTTCTCACCGCAAACAGTGGAGCGCCCCCGTAGCGCCTATCGAGGGTTTTGAGGTCCGCCAGCAGTCACTGGATCGTGAAATGGACCACTCGACACCAGACCGCTTCCGAACCCCTCAAGGCGTTGGTAGCCTGACGTTTCACCCACCGCCTCTGGACGGTTCGCTTACCGTACCTGAGCTTTTCTTTTACCACGCCGAACATAGCCCAAATCATCCACTCTTTGTCTATCATGATGACTCGAAGGACCAGCTCCGTTCTATCTACTATCCTGAAGCATGCCGTGCCATTGCCGCAGCTTCCCTCATTGCTTCTGATTGTCATTCTTGCAAGGAATCAGCGCATTCAAACACGGAAACATCGGGAGGTGCCGATTATCTTCCAACATTCGGTATTCTTGCGATTGCGGGTGAGTTCTGTCTTTGGACTGTTGATGGCACTTATTAACCCTGCTGAAGATACTGTTACATATGTCACCGTGATGATGGGGATTCTACATGCTGGCTTCAGTGCTTTTCCGCTATCAAGCCGAAACTCGATCACCGGAACCGCACATTTAATACGGGAAACGGGTATTCGACTGATCTTCGTGAGCCCAGACCCTGCGATGCAACGTTTGAGTAAAGATGTCGCGGAGCTGTTGAATCAAGAAGGAATTGAGTTGCATCTTCTGCCCTTGCCCCAATTTCGCGATCTTTACAGAGGCGAAGGAGCATATATGCGAAAACCTGTCAAAATCAGTCAAGATGCCACGATTTTAATCTTGCATTCTTCCGGTTAGTGAATACCATCGACGCTCTTATTCCATTCACTGTCATCTTCTGTAGGATCTGCTGCTCAGCCTAAGCCTGTCAGAATTTCTGGACGGGCCCTCATGTCATGGGGAATGATCCCATGTATGCGACCTTTCTATGACTGTACCTGAGCTCAATAGTCCACCTAGACGATGGCGAAATCGATATATGCGGGATTCCGCTCGGGGTTCAGGCTCTACCTATGTTTCGTACGATTCACCATTCGAGCTGCCGGACACGATCTGAGAATCAATGTATAGATGCAATGGGTGTAATCACTTTCATCTGGGCCGTAAGTTTGTCTTGGTGTAAGCAGAAAATCGAAATGACCTTTTTATGCATTATTGCAGTTATTCGCAGGAAATAGCATGGCATGCTTCAAGCCATTGTCTTCGCCTGTCGTCCCTACTCCGGAAAATTTCTTCGATGCTATAGTCGCAACTCAAAGCTCCATAATTTATTGCGTCCCTACATTCATAGAGGTATTGCGCTCCGTGTATTTCTTTCGGCGAGATACCAACATCCTCAATTCAGGCATGGGCTCGTTCAGAAGACAAACTCCCAGTGCTCAAACGTTTGAAAGCTTTAGTACGTCCCGTCATACGAACTACACGCCTGGTCACTAGCTCATTCACGTATTCTCAGATCTACAGTGGTGCACCCATGAGTGAGGCTGTCGGTAACTATCTCGCTTACCAAGGTGTGCCATTGATGCCACTGTATGGAATGTATGCTATCTACCGGTTTTTCCCCTTGACAATTGTAGCCGCTGACAGCCAATCTTCTTAGGACCGAAGTGGGATGTTTGAGCCTATTCGCTCCTCTGCCTCCTCAGCCATGCGAATGGCCGTATTTTAGGTTTTCGCCTCATTTGAGGGTGGAAATGGACGTGCAGGGTGACTGTGACGATCTGTTTGAACCCATTGTCGTGGTAGGCAATTCTCAAATGCCCATCGCGTTCTCAAGGCTATACAACAGTCCAGAAAACCGCTACCTCTGGTCCGAATGTCATTAATACGGCGTACGCAGGAACTCCGGCATACTTTACGAGGGATTTGCTGCAAAGACACCCAACTAAGGCGTACCTATATCGCGTGTATGGGAGAGCCGATGATCAGATTATGCTTTCTACTGGTGAAAAGGTCAATATTCAGTGCTTGAATGCCCGTGAACAGGATGTAACGTGCCTCAGACTAACCCAGGGCCACTTGGTAAAGTCATGGAATCATGGTTTACGTTAACCCTTTCACAACTCACCCTAGCTTAGAAGCTATGCTGCTGCGAGACCCCCACATCGCTGCAGCATTGATGTTCGGCCGTGGGCGCTTCCAAAATGGGGTCCTCATCCAACCGAGAGTGCAATTCGATCCGACGAGTGATGACACTCTAATCCATTTCCGAAATGAGATTTGGTGGGGCAGTTTTCTGCCCGAAATGTACGCTCTCCTGACCAAGTCTAATTGATAGGCCAACTATCGAAGCAGTTAACGAATATGCTCCAGCTCATTCAAGAATATTCAAAGAGGTAATCAGAGTTACTTCGAAGTGAGTCGTAGCAGCAATTCATGTGCGGCCCATTTCGGCAGATGATTCTGGTAACACATCCTGGGAAACCGCTCGAATTCACACCCAAAGGCACACCGCGTCGTCAAGCCTGTCTGAAAGCTTATTCAGAAGAAATTGACGCACTCTATGCATCCGTCAGTGAATCATCCCAAACAGATCTGAAGATACCCGACCTCTGGACGCCGGAGTCAGCACTTGCATTTGTTCGTCTGGTTGTCGTGTCGGTTATGAAGCGGCCAATGTCCGATAATGATGACTTTTTCCAATATGGTTGTGACAGGTATTCTTATCTTCATTCCTCCCAGACTTGAAGCTGACTTTTCGTTTCAGTCTGCAAGCTACTTGGATCAGAAACTCTATCGCACGAGCTCTGCGTGCTTCCGCCACGGCCGCCGTTCATCACTTGCCTGGGAGCTTCGTCTACGCCCATCCGACGGTCATGTCATTGGGGCAATTTGTCTGGAAACAATTTTCTGGGATGAGGGAACAAGACAACCCGAAGGCGAAACTGGCAGCGAAAGTCGCGGAAATGGAGGCGCTGGTGCAAAAATTGGGGCGGGACCTGCCTGCCGCCACCTGGCCTCCTCGTGAAGCCCGTGTGACCTGTCAAACTGTCTTATTGACTGGCTGCACTGGGCGCTTCGGTTGTCACATCTTATCACAATTAACCCAAGACCCCAATGTGAGGCACATTTATGCACTCAACCGAGAGGCACATGGATTGGACGCAACTCTAGCTGGAAGGCAATCCAAAGCACTCGATCACTGGGGCCTCTCTGATGCCAATCTTGCGAAAGTGAAATTCGTTGCGTGTGACTTCACCGAGGCGAAACTTGGCATGCCAAAAGATCAATACGAGGAGGTAGGAGTCAACATATCTCGTCACCGCGACTTGGTGATTTGAGCCATTCGTTAGATGCAGCAAAATGTAACAGTTATCATTCACAATGGCAAGCTCGCTCAAAAGGCTGACTATTAGTAATATCCGGCTCACATAGCTCCAACAGCGTGGCGCGTCGATTTCAACCTGAACTTATCATCATTCGGACCATTGATCTCTGGTGTCCGCCATTTGATTGACTTCGCTCTTGGATGCGCTGTGCCTGGTGGGCCTCACCTGGTTTTCATCAGCTCTATCTCGACCGTAAGAAGTGAGCTCATCTTCCTTCCATGTTTTTCACTTACTCGACTGTCTTCAACAGACCATCCAACAACCAATCCAGCTCCAGAAGCTCCGGTTGAGGCTGGCGTGGCGGTCGGCGCTGGATATGGGGAAAGCAAATGGGTTGGAGAAAGCCTCGTCACGATAGCTAGCCAAGCCCGGAATCTCCGATCTACAGTGGTGCGCGTGGGACAATTGTCGGGCGATACTCGAGTTGGGGGCTGGGGCTCTCAAGAGTGGGCCCCGTCACTAATTGCAGCTAGCCAAGCCATAGGTTGCATCCCAATGAGAGACAACGTGAGTTTCTCTTACCTATCGAAGAAATGAGAACTAAACTTCAGGTAGATGCGGATATCCTGGATTCCCGTTGACATCGCGGCATCGGCTCTCCTTGACATGTCATTTGAGATGCCAAAAGAAGGCCGCACGTTATACCTCCTGTCACCAAGACCAGTAAAGTGGGATCAAATTTTCGCAACTGTAGCGAAACACATCGGAGTCCCAGTTGTTCCTTATTCAGAATGGCTAGTGCGCTTGCGGGAAAACAACGACAATGAGGAAGAAGCCGTTCCTCCGCGAGGACACATCACGGCGCGGCACTTGATCAGCTTCTATGAGCAAGGCGATTTTGGTGAACCCTTGGTTTCGCTTGAGGAGTCGTTGAAAGTTTCGCCCACATTGGCGCAGTGTAGACCTTTGAGCGTTGACGATGTGCTTCTCTGTCTCCGTTTCTGGGAAAACGACGGGTTTATGGAGCGTACATAGTAACTGTCAATGTTTATCGCTGTTGCATTCAGAAGGCCATTACTCAGCAGCGTCTATTCACGCCGTTGAGAGTTGGATCGTTTCGGGCGGTTAAAAGCGCTTTCAACGAAAAGTTATTGACGCCGTACTTGTTCGTTGCCGCAAATGTCCGGTATATGCAGGCCAAGGTTGGCAGAGGAGAGGAAGCAATGGAGAAAAGACCATCCGTTCGTGAGTATCTTCTGTCACCGTCAATCTCTCACCAATATATTCCTGTCGAGGCTCGCGTCGCGCTTCAAATGGCGTCCGGATATGAAATTTGTGTCATCACTGCATGTGCGAACGAAAAAGAGACAGCCACGTCCATTCTGATCCGTTTCAAATGTTCAGTTTCGTGCCCTCTTCTCTAATGCACCGTATCTTGCCAGGGGTTCTACGCTAAACCTGCCAAGGCGCCAGATGGCTCCATGAATCTGATGGAATGGGAAGTGGGCATACCCGGTAAAGCAGGCGTACGTGATTCTATCCCCCCTTACATGACCAGATGCTGAATGCATATCGCTGCTGGTGCTTGATTGGTTCTCTTCTCACCCGATTTTGGCTTGCTGGATTAATATTAGTCGCCTTGGGAAGGTGGGCTCTACAAGCTGACCATGACATTCCCGGAAGGCAAGTGGCATGTTCCGCTACCTTGATCTGTAAGGCTTAACGTTTATCTCTGTCGTTCACTATGAGCAGATTACCCGTCAAAGCCACCAAAATGTATGTGCGCTTTCACCCAATACGAATGATAATCGGGACTGTTTTTCTAGGCAAATTTACACCCCCACTGTTCCACCCTAACGTGTATCCCTCTGGAACTGTCTGCCTTTCTATTCTGGATGAAGAAAAATCCTGGAAACCTGCTATCACCATTAAACAGGCGAATATTTCCAGATGCTGTTCCGTCCCTTCTGTTTTCTGATGCACAATGCTATCCTCAGATTCTTTTGGGTATTCAAGACCTTTTAGATGATCCCAATGTGAACGATCCCGCGCAGAGCGATGCTTATACGATGTTCAAGTCTGTATAATTCTTGCTTCATCGTATGACGTTGCCTGAGACTGTTTTACAGGAATGACAAGGTAGCGTATGAGTAAGCCTTCTCGCCTTTTTTGCATCGCGGCGTATTAAAACACGACACTGCAGGAGGAGAGTAAGGCAGCAAGCTCGGGAAAACATACCCAAGTGATATATATCTTTTTATAATTTTTGCCATGGTCGTATTTTGTTGTTCTGTCGGTGTGGAAATATCAAGCTTGTAGAAATAAGCGAGGAGTGGTGGAAATGCATGTCTCAAATTGTTCCAGATGTCAGTCGATAGAATAGCCATCACCCCACCTTCACGTCTCCTATATCTCCTCATTCCTTCACGACAATAACGCCCGAGCCGGGATGGCAGCCGCTCTCCCCGTTCTTAACGTCCACACGCCCACGTCGTCGTTCTCCATAGTGCACTCGTGTAAGCAGTCTTTAGCGCACCACGTCTGATGTCTCGTTCACTGACGCTTCCATTCTGCAGTGACTCAGGATTCCCTGCAGTCCCTGTACGACAAACTGAGCAGAAAGCAGCATACTCCTTACTACGGCCAGCGTGTCGGCCCAGGATGGCTCAAGTACGAATTTAACAGTTCTATCTGGAACTTGGACGACGGTGAGGGACATGTGCACTCCCTTGTGTCCTGGACCTGCGATGACGTCTCTGGGCCTCCTATATAACCAGATTCAGACTACACGATATTCACTTGGAGGTACAAGCAGTCGACCCAGTCGGACTCTGGCAGCGTGCTCGAGGGTGCCTCTCAGCATACGAACAAACCAGCCATGTCCTCCACGCCGACGTTATACCTGCATAACCCAACGGAGCCGCTTCCAGCTCCACCAGCATACGTCAATCCATCTTATTACGTTTTCGCGTCCTCCAAGGCCCCAGCGGTCCAGAGGTCCGCCATCGCTCGCCTGGTTCCTCCTCTCGGTCCAAAAAGTCTCAGAGAACGAAGGGCACCAAGGGTCGCAATGGATCTCCTGCACCAGAAGATGATGGCGTACCCACGTTTAAGAAAGATTTTGAGAAATTTCATAGCGAGAACGGTGTCAGGACGGTAATGGGCGGTATAGGACCTGTGAATGATGGTGCGTGCTCCTCGCATCTTGGCTACAGATACGCGTTTTGACGAACGCCTGTCCGTTCAAAATGCCAGTTCGAATGCTGCTCAAGTCCGGATACAGGAACGTCTATATATCGCGCAAGTTTGCGATCAAGCACGGGTTCATTCCCAAAGACGCGACGCCTGGATACTATGGCTACGGTGGATTGGTGAACATCGGCACTTGGCCTGTCACCGTCAAGGTGGCGAGCGTTTACAGCTCTCAGCCCAACGGACCAGAAGGAGGTGCTGAAGGAGCGCCCGGCGCTGGTCAAGCAAAGGAAGGCGGGCTAAAGCCGACTCTGATCAATGTCTACTTGTCCGAGGAGCCCCACTTCGACGTCGTCCTGGGCAGGTCATTCTTCGAGAAGAGACAGATCCGCGTCAACCCGCATGACCCAACAGACGTCGTCTGCATGGATACAGGGGAGAAACTTGAATGCGAGTTGGTCATTTTGAAAGACGGTCGGGGACAAATTGTGACGGTGACTTGACGTTTTGACTTCCAATGTACAATCATAATACCTGTAATTTTTGCTTTTACCTCTTAATTTCTGCACTGTATTTCGGTTTACATTCGTGGTCGATAATGAGAAGCGTTTGAAAAAAAAAATGACTCCATTACAGCGAAATCAGTGTAGTAGGCATGCTCGAGGGTAATTAATTATGCCTAAGGTGCTGGAAGATCCCTTGTCCGTGACTCCTTTGCAAATGTAGCACCCACATGAAACAGCTATCGTCCAATCTTAACCCTCGCAGCCCGCGTTGCCTGTATCGTCTGGTCAGAACATGCGATGACACCAAGAAAGTAGACGATTACCTTTCTCCGCTTCTTGAGTCTAGAGGCGGGAAGAATAACATGAGCACTGCAGGGATTGGAAACAATCAAGCAGCTCACTTGTGCTTCTTCATCTTCTTTCGCCTCTTCCTCTTCACGCTGTCCATCATCACCTCCTGCCACTCCCTCTGCATCTGCTCCTTCATATTCACCCGATCCGGCTCCTCGTCCACGTCCAGGCCTAGCCGCCGCAACGTGTCTTCCCAGGCCACGGTGGCACCGGCGTGATTGATGGTAAGCGCACGAGCCAGCTGTCGCGCAGTCGCAGCGTCAGCATCTACGTTCGTTTCGGAGAACTCTCCCAGTGACCACGCGGCGAGACCTGGCTCCGGGCCTTCGGCTACTTTGGGGGACGTGGGGTCGACGTCCGGGGCAACAGAGCTCAGGATGTACGACGGGTGCGAGAGCAGCAGCAAAGGCCGGTGCAGTGAAAAGAACTGGTGGAGCTTGAAATCTTTGGGGTTCACGACGGGATGTTGTGGCGGATAAAAAAAGGTGTCCTGCAGATGCTCTCTTCCCAGGTCCTCATAAGCCTTCTGAGCGCTTGAAGCCTCAGTTGAGGAAGCGGAAACAGAAGAGGCAGGATTGGAAGCATTGGCAGATTGACCGCTTTGGTTTGCGGCGTTCACCCTCTGACTCGTGTCCTTGGGACCGTTCGCACCAGACTCGGCATTTCCGCCAGAGGCATGGGCTGCGTCACCAGGAGTATCAGTGGACGATGAAGAACCAACATTGTTGGCTTTGCTGTTCTTTGCGGAGCTTCCGGCTACGACTGGTTTCGGTGGTTTGGCAGAGTTGAAGTATCGTCCACCTCCCGGCTTGGACGAGAAAAACGACGAATATGCCCTGCTCGATGCAGGTATCGGTCGGAGAAATCGAACAAAGGCCGACATTTAGGCAAATGTCGAGCGCTTGGTCGTTGCTCCCGATAACGACCAAAGTTTGAAGAAAACGCAGACGATGCTCATTCCAGGTAACACAAAATAAGAGCAAATAATGTTACGTAACAATCGATTGTGTGCACTTTGCCTCGTGTTCAACGCCCTTCATATCTATCTGCGATTCCCATCATTCATTTTATCTTTACACTGCATGCTATTGGTCCTGCCACTCGAATGATCCCACAATGGCTGTTTTTCCGACGACGGATCCCTGATTCGGCGTGAGTATTGTCATTTTCTTGTGCGGTATATCGAGATTGGTACTGTGAATGATAGATATGAGCGGCTTTAAAAGATAAGGCAGATGAGCTTGGAAAATGATCACGAACATGATCATGAAACCTGTGACTGTGAGATCAAGAAGCTCCTCATCATAACGCTCGTTTTCGTCTGGGTTTGGAGGCGAGAGGATTGCCAGCACTGCGTTCAGAAGTCGAGATCCAGGCTGGGCAGGGTCCACGGGTACAGGTTGCATCTCTGACACGACGCGCGTGGCTCCGATCGGGAGTGCAGAAGAGGGCGCCATGGTTTCTGCGAGGTCATGGGAAGTTCATGCTTAAGCGAGAAGATAGAAGCGCAAAGTCAAAGAAGTTCACCAGCGCCGATGCGATATATCATTATATCACTGAAATTGATGACAGTTGATGAAGGTGACAGTACAAGATCTGTCGATGCTTCGCCGCCCAATGTCGCTGAAGTTACTCCTGGGGGCGCCGGAATGACTTGCCCATACATGTACGTGTGCAATTGATAGTTGTGCACACGCTCTCTGTAGCTGTGATCTAATTCTACCACCTGCTTGGCGTGAAATATTTTTCCCGAACGTAATTGAATAGTGACGTACTCCTCCAGATTTAGGGATTTTGACAACAGTAAGTTGCGAGCCGAACGCTCTCTGCATCTCCACATTCAATTTTTCATGTCCGACCACGATGATCACGTTTACTGAAAATATTAATTTTCAACTCACTTGGAGGGAAAAAAAACGAAGAGACAAGGGACCGACTTCTGAAAGCGTCGACGCAAGCCTTGATAAGTTTATGTCTATGATCACTTGCACCCGGACCGGACGCAAACGACGAAGGTGTGTCAACGATGACTCCCGATGCCCTTCCTTCGAATGATGGTGGTATCAAGAGAAAGAAAATCAATATTTGGTGCAAAACGCCACCTTCAGCATCTATTTCATGTCTGTCACTGACGTTCTCTCCCAGATTCCGAATGATTCTCTCCATGAGAAGTGGATTTCGTTTCGTTTCAGAGTGACCATACCAATACACAAGAGGAAGCAAAGCATTTGAAGAGTTCGTCATGGGAGCCGATGTTGCAGCAGATCCTAATGGGTTTGCCGGTGAATACGTCGGAATTGGAGAGTATACCGGTGCCACAGATAGAGCACCCGGAGCGGCCCACCCTCCCTACGGTGATCGAGAAATCATTACCTCTCAGACCCGGATGGATCATAATAAGCAGAATGAGACGTACTTCGTTCGGATCAACGTTGACCAACATTGGCGACCATCCTTGACCCACTCGCACGGTGTAATTAACAAGAATTTTGCAAAGCGTAGTTTTCCCCGAGTTTTCGGGCCCAAGAACGAGGACGCGGGGCGGTTCGGTGCTCGCGTTGTCATCGCCGTGCGGGGGTGATCCGTGGATCGCCCTAAGGGCCCGAACACGCATTTGTTCCAAGGCGATATGGAGGTTGGCGTAGGCGGTCATGGGCGTTTCCTCTGAAACATATTCTGTCGATGGCTGGCCGGTGACGTGCTTTGCGGACGATGTAAGACGGCTATGAAGGCAAAAGGGGCGGGGCGTGGGCTGTGTAGACTTATCTGGATGGTGCACCCCTGCCATGTGAAGATGGCGGCTTTGCATTCCGATCCAAAGAGATATGCTTTTCCTTCCACTAGCTCAGCGCCAAAAATTTCAGCATGCCCTCTCAAGAGCTGTTCAACGTCAACATCAGCCCGTCAATGTGATTGATTGAACACATACCTTGATCGCGAGTGAGGCGCCGGGGTCCAGCTCGAACCGATATTCAGTCTCTGGGTCAAGAATCCATTCTTTTGTCACGGCTGACCTCTCCTCAGAAGTCATAGAGATATCTTAACGAGCAACAAAAAACAGTGCAGATGAACTGGAGGCAAGCACACAAGCAAGTGGCGATGAGACGGCGGTTTAAAAAAAGGCGTTATGCTCAAAGATCGCAGTAATATTGAACCAGGACGACGCAGACTGCAACGTCGGAATTCAAGGATGACCAGCCAAGTCTGTTCCCACGCTACGCGTTGTTCGCCATCCAGCGTCAGAAGTCGCTGGGTCCTTTCTGATCCCAAGCTTTGATAGACGCAGCCTCCGTGCCCCACCGTATCAGCGAAATCACAAGTCACTATGGTTTTTTTCAGGCTCGGAACGCCCACAGCGCCTTGGACATTTGTGCAATTCGACGAAGTGTCCGTATCTTTCTGCCATCACTTGCAGGTACACCATGCCATCAATCTGGGTGATCGCTACGTTCCAGGGCCCAAGAGAAGTCACTCAGACGATTCCTTATGCGATGATCGACATCAGCGGAAGGAAGGCGCAAAAGTGTTGGATTCATGTGGCTATCCAAAGAAGCACCGTCACACCCGTTTCATCCATATTGACGTTTTCTTCTCAGCAGGTCTATAAAGGCGTGATGGCTTACGGCATATATTGAAGAGCGAGTTGAACAGCCTTCATCAACGTCCTCTGACATTCTCGTGCCCCATCCCTCCAAGGTGCAAGACATGGAGAAACTGGACTCAGTCAGCGACAACTCGGAGAAACGCTCTATCCCCGTTCTCAAGGACGAGGACGTCGACGTAGCGGCCATTGCGGCTGGTCGTAACGATGCTCCTCTTGATCCCGAGGTCGCTGCTCGCCTTAGGTGAGCCTCATGTTGCCTGCGCAAAGAAACGAGGCTTGACGTGTGCTCTAGACGGAAAATCGACTGGCACATTATGCCTCTTATGTGCCGTGAGTGTTGCTACTGTCATATACTTGCGTGTGCTAAAAGACACCATCCCCAGTCATGTACCTGTAAGTATGCCAATTCAAAAGTCGAACTCCGCGGAAACTAGACACGCGGCAGCATGACCTTTGCGGACAAAACGACATTGGGGCAATCAGCTGTTCTAGGCATAATGTTCGTCCTTCGCTGGTATATTATGCCTGGCCTTTGACAACTGAAGGTGGCAACAGTCCAGGCACGCACCTAAATCAGAACCAGTTCAACTGGCTTGGGACGATATTTTATCTTAGTTACCTCGGATTTGAAGTAAGCATAGTCGAGTAATATTTTATGAGTTATCGCTTCATTTGCACGTAGTATCCGCAGAGTTTGGCTCTCCAACGCTTCCCAGTTGGAAAATGGATGAGGTGGGCGAATTCATCGTCTGGGGCGTTTAATGTGGTGTCCTGATGGTCACATACAAGCATCAATATATTCATCTGGGCCATTGCGCTGCTGTCGCACGCCGCCTGCAGATCCTTCGGTGGGCTCTTTGCTGTACGATTCATTCTGGGTATCTGTGAAGGTATGTAGCGATTGCGGCTTTTGCATTTATAGCGGCGTAATATTGTGCTCTCAAGGTGCAATCACCCCTGGTTTCATGATCGTCACGTCCATGTTCTATACTCGCGAAGAACAGACCCAACGTGTTGGCTATTGGTGTCAGTCATAGTAGACCAGTACCTCTCACAGGTTCCTTGACTCACCTCGGATTTTATTAGTTCTAATGAACGGGTTTGCTATCATATTCCTCGGCGTAATCAGCTTTGGTCTCATCCATACACATGTACGCCCAAGAATTTTGCATCTTGTTCAATGACTTAGTTCCCGATTACAGACTCCTCATTTCATGCCTTGGCAATGGTTTGTTCCGTTTCAATGACATAACTGTCCATTTTGAATTGACATCCAGTTAGGCTCATGATCATCACCGGACTAATTACGCTTGTCACGTCCGTTCTTTTCTGGTAAGATTCTGAGCATATCAATCGTCTAAACGGTGCATATTCATATGCAAACCAGGTTTTTCTTCCCAGATTCCCCGACGACCGCCAACTTCTTGACACCAGAAGAGAGGACGTTGGCGGTGCGAAGAGTCCGAGCCAACCAGGCTGGGACCGAAAATAAGCATTGGAAACGGGATCAGTCAGTTCATCCTTCATAATGTGCATTGACCTAAGGCTGACGCTCGATTCTAGGTTCATCGAGACCATCACTGACCCGAAGTTGTGGCTCATGGCATTTTATGGCGCTTTGTCGTGAGTACGGCTAATGGTCACGTCGATTTTGCAAACGCTCAATCCTGATCATTCGACAGGCAGATCTTCAATTCCGTACGCGTCATAGCATACTTTTTCTAGGGCGTCCAGCACCACTAACGCATAAGTTTCGTAGTTGACCAACCAGAGACAGCTGATAGTCAAGCAATTCGGATTCACGGTTGGCCAGACCACGTTACTCGGCACTGTTGACGGGGCGGTGGAAAGTGAGTTCATGTCTTCATTGACGAACTCACGGTTGACGGTATCACCAATAGTACTTGTGATCTGGCTTGGAGTGGCGCTTGTTTCTGTCAAACCCCTTGGTCGAGGGTATACTGCAGCTCTGCTTTACGTCCCGGCCATAGTCGGTGACATTTTAGTCATCACCCTGCCCTCACACAATAAAATCGGGTTATTGTTCTCGTACTGGGTATCTAGTGAGTCAAAGATGCACTTGCGCTTTCCACATGGTGATACTTATCTCCAAACAGTCTTTGCTATTGCGCCTTTCGCCGTGTTCCTCGGCTGGGTAGGATCACTCACCGCTGGCCATACCAAACGTACGCATTGTATGCAGTTGCTATGGATTGTATTGTGTTTGCTCACTGACCTCCAGGAACGACCACGAACGCAATTATTCTTTGTTCATATGCAATCGGCAATGCTGCCGGCCCGTTCATGTGGAAAGCTAAATACCAGCCTCGGCACGTTGATTGTCCATAAATCGGATCTCAGGACTCACATCTACTTGTTTAGCAACCGAGTGCCTTGGGTCATCATCCTCAGCTGTTCAGTCGCGACAATAGCCGCCCTCCTTCTTCTGCGCTTCTTGCTTGCCCGCGAAAATAGGGTCCGGGATACGGAAATCCGCGACGAAACTTACGACAACGTTTGCCTTACCCATGTCCGACCGGATGGCACAACCGAAGAGGTCAAGATCGACCGCGTAAGTTTCGGTCCCATACCCGGAAATAACCATCGGGGCTAACTCGTGCTGTCTTGTGTTCGATATCAGGCCTTCCTCGATCTTACCGACAAGCAAAACAGGGATTTCAGATACGTCCTTTGAGTGTCCCTCAGACCATCTCACCAATCTGCTGTGTTGAGCGTATTGTTATTGTTTATTGAACTGCAATATCTAAAGCCTTTATCCTTAATTTCCTTCAATTCCTGAGCAGCTCAACTCTTGTAAGGTGGAATGCGGACTTTGATTTTTGAGTATCGAAAACGAAAATGTGCGGTGCCGGGAATTCTGACTAGTATCTGAATTGGAACTCTTGAATAGGAGGAACATCTATGCACATGGTTCTGCGTCTGGTCTAAGCAATGCGTCGAGCATCATCCTTTGCAGAGAACTACCGAGACGCTAGAATTTGCCGACACAAGCCATCTACACGCTGATAGGTGAGCAGCCCACGACTAGAACACCGTTCTAGAAAGAAGAAGGGTGCTTTAGTCATATCGTCCTTTTATCAAAAACCACGCTTCAGACGGAGCTCACGAATGAATTTCCCGTGCAACAGACGGGCTGTTGGACGCAGGAATTACCAGCGACAGGAAGGATTGGACTGCAGGTCAATCCAACGTTCGTGACGACGGGCAAGGCCACTCCAAGGCCCGCTAAGACGTTGACGGCTGCGGGCTATTGGACTGTTGCACACAGCCTGAGCAATCTCTCAAGATACTCACGCAGAGCATCCTATCTCACCGATTGGACACTCTGGCAGCACTGGAGGGTGCCAGTGTTGCATTGGCTGACATCGGTCTCAGTTATGCCCTAGAAGGGGGAACGAGAGACGTTCAGTTGAAGGTTACAAAAGGCAAAGATCCTCGTACACGGGCGGGGCCACCGAGGACCATTATTGGAACGGCACAGATGACAATCAGAGAGGCAATAATGAACATTGAGGAGAAACGAGGATTGGAGGACGTGTCTGAGGAGATGAAGGACTTGCTAGGCGAGAATGAACAGTCTTTATAGCTCAAGATTCCCTGCCGAGGATGGCTGCAAAGGTTATTCTATCATGCTGCATTTCGACTGGGCCCAGAGCCGACGATAGGTAGAAGTCGGCAATCGATAGCATCGTCTACTGAATAGCGTGGTTTGAATCGAACCAAAGTCTGCCCGTCGTCATGGGCAGGAAGTACACTTCAAATGGATGGGATTAGCTTCTCCCTAAAATTCTTACGCATATGTAATTCAAATAGTCAGACCAGAACACAGTTTGGGAAACTAGGAGATACAGAAATGAAACAGTACGGTTTTTCCTCCGTCACCGCTACTGAAACTCAGAGCTGTTCAAAGGAATGCGTTGACCTTGACAGGTTTGCGAACGGCTGCCGCATTTCCTTCTGTAAATTTATAGGTAACCTGATATTTCTTTTCCACAGGTTTCCGAGATAGAGGTTTGGAGCGGCTAGTCGGCGCTGCGACAAGGGGCCGCCCAAAAAAGTCTGTCGGAGGCTGGACATCGTTGAGCATGTAACGCAGAAAGGCCTCGAATCGGTACACACTTTTTCTACTACGTCTCTGGCCTTGTCAAGCTTGGTGCGCTTCTGGGGTGGGCCAGCCTTGTTTGACAAGTTGTCTTGATCCTCGGGCCTCATCAGGCTGAAACCATGGTTGCATGAGAGCTTCGTTATATTAACTATGTTGGAACTCACGAATCAGACGCCACAATGCCGTTGCGTCTCCCATGCCGTTCTTTCTCGACAACAGCCGCCTCGCGAGAAAGCATCAGTGCATCTAGCTGTGAGAGGTTACATAAATACCGTGGACCAGAGGGAAGAAGGCTGATATATACATACCTCTTTAGCGACGAGCTGTCGGACGGCATAGCGTGATATTGGGATATCGGACGCTCTTTTCCCGTCGTAGGTAATGAAAACGTCGATAGGACTTGAAGGATCCGTGAGTTCTCTAACTTTATGAATGAAATTCAAGCTTACGGATCAAGCCGATACGTTAATTGCCCGTCTTCTTTTCTCTCCTGCAGAAATCGGAGTCCTAGTAAACCCATTATATCCACAAGCCGTGATAGCAGCGCCCGCTCCTCAGGTCTTATCACCTGGCTGTTGACCTATCGAAGACAAGATTCAGAAACGGATTCTGCACAGCATTGGATGTGGCATCGACGCACTGGACGAAGCGGCGGCGAGATTATCCGATTGATATACGATACAAATTCAAGCTGAACGACAGGAGCGTTCAGCAGATGCCTGAAAGCGCCCCTGAACTGCATGCTCGCGCTTCGCAGACAACGAGATAGGGATTTGTAGATTTCTTCGTTACTCTTCGTCAATTGCATGTTCTTGCGGTAAGATCTGGTCAGCGCCTGGATCTAAGGTCATAGATTGAAGATATACCTCCCAGTCTGTCTGACTCCGTTCCACTCGCTGCACCCCTCGCTCTTGGAATAGAGGATAGAATGGCACTAACGTATATGGCAGGTATTGAGAGAGAGCGAAGTCGCCGTTAGTGTACATGTCAGCTGAGAGCATATCGAACGTCGCCAGCCATTCATTAGCCTTTTCGTACGTTGAGAAGTTAGCGTCGTGGCGACGCAAAGAGGCATAATGTGCAAAGCATCCTAAAAAGAGTCGTGAGGCAACTTCATGGGAGGGGGAGGGGTTCAAGGCGTGAGCATACCAGAGGCAATACTATTCTCCCTTCCATTCGCTTCAATCTCGCGGCTTAGTCTCGCGACGTATCTGGACTCGTCATTCTCACTGATACCGAGCTCCTTGATTCGTTTTTTTGTGAGGGGAGTGAAGAGGTCATTGAGGACGGTCAGCAGAGAAGTGTCTGCCTCCTTCATTCCAACGGTGGCTTGTCGGATGACTGACTCGGTGACCTCTTCATTTCGAGATTTTATGAACTTGAAGCAATAGCATTTAGCATCTCAGCGCGTTCTAAGCTGTCGACATTCCTTACGTACTTGTAAAGTGTTGAGGCAACCCCTGAGGTCCCCTTTTGCGATGCCGACAAGGGTGCTGAGGGCTCTGGACTCAACTCTCAGGCCCTCCAATTCACATACTTCGCGCAAGCGCCTAACGATATGATTGTCTGCAGGGCGCGAAAAACGAATATGATGTGCATGTTGTCGTAGCTTTACCAGGGAAGATGCGTATTGGTCGTTACAAATGCAGATAATAGGCCGCAATATTGGTCGGGGTGATTGGGACTCGCGTTTCTGTTTTGAACGACCTGCAAAGAGAGTCAGTTGAAATTTGTAACGGGCGTTGTCCCGTACCTTTCTTCCGTGGCCGGTCTATCATCAGCTGAATGAGCTTGTGAACAAATGTATTAGCCTGGGAACGACAGAAAACCAGTCAGATATGTAAGAGAGCATTTTGAATGAGCGCAATAACATTATCTCCTGCTCCAGTTGCGCCGTCGATTTCATCAATCACAAGTAACACTGGCTTGGTGCTTCCAACCGCAGAGCCGGATTCTAACGCTGGGCGTATTCGCTCGTCAACCACTTGTCCAGACCGGGCATCACTAGCATCCCATATGTATGCTACGGAGACCGCAATTTGGTTTGTTCAGGCGCACCTGGCATTGATTTCCATGACGTCGTATCCAGCTTGTCGCGCCACAACATGAGCAAGCGTTGTTTTTCCAAGGCCCGGTGGACCTGAAAGAAGAAGAATCTTTGGCATATATGAGTATCGATACAGGATTCAATGGAATGGCGAACCTTTTCCCGTGGTCGATGGTACTCGTCCTGTTCCTTGATATTCTCGTCTTCATCTCGAGCGTGTTTTTTACTCCTTCTTCCAAAAACACACCAATCCCACTGTTTTATCCATGCCAATGTTTCTCTAGCAACCCTCTCATTGCCTATTAAATCCCTAAACCGCTGCGGTCGGTATCTGTCCACCCACAGGGTTTCCTCTGGGGACTGAGCATTTGCAACAGCAGGTACCGATGCTCGACTGTTAATGCAATATGAAGAAATCTATTTCCAGAAACGACAGAGGCACACGCACGCTTCGACAATGCAGCTCGCTGTTTCCCGGGACAGATTTTCCATCAAGCGATGAATAGGTGTCTCGAGGAGATTCCCTACACCTCCACAGGACGAGGACAAGTTTAATCTCTGTCCAGCTATCGATTGGGCTCTACCATGACACTGAGGAGGGCGTTTTGGACTCACGTTTCGGGCCTCATGAGAAAGCTTGTGCTTCTTGCGGATGTGCACGGTCTTCCTTTGAAACGTCGTGCAGCGGATATATGATGGTATGTTGGATGAGGAAGCAGTATATGTAGATAACAAATCATTGGGAACGCCAAAGGCTTGAAAGGCGGGCGGAAGGTCGTCATCTGTCCACAGTCGAGTTATCAGTGTCAGTCACCAGGCCGTTATTAAAATGTCACCTTGTGAGTAAGAGAGACTGTGAGTTTCCGCAGCTAATGTAGTAGCTGTGAAGAGATATAAGCGGGTAGGCTACTGACACTATGGGCGTAGATTTCATACCTGGTTTGGCACCTTGTGAAGGCACCTTATCTAGTGGAAACCGGGCTTCGCTGAAGGATGCATAGTCTAATGTGTCTTCTCAGAGTTCCGCACGTCGGGACACCATTCCAGCCACAATATGCACACCTGTCAGTCCAGGTTTCACGGCTTGTTCATTTGGAGACGCGTCTTTATTGGAGCTGAGCCCAAGCAGACCATTTGGCACGAATTCAGTAGTCAAAGGAGCAGAGAGCGATTTTATGGGAGCAAGTAGACCGTTAGGCACGAATTCACCCATAGAAATCACCAAAAGTATAGGTCGTGGACAGGAATAACGAGACAAACGGCGCGCAACGCGCTGTGTCCAGAGTGACGTGACGACTTTAACGTGACGTGACAAGCGCGAAGCCGCAGCTGGACTAGTTTCCTCATTGAATCATATTTGCTAACGTACAGTATGTGCAAGTGATATAAGTGAATTATGAAGAGCGAATGAAGAACGATTGAAATAAATAGATGAGAAACCCGAATCTGACAACACCACATCTATACTGTATTCCTTCTCAGCTTCCTCATCATGATATTTCGAGCTTCTTCGAGCATTCTGGGTTTTTGGAACATGTACGGAACAAGACCAAAGCGCCCTCGACGGACTATTTCCATCATTAAAAATGACACTGCAACACCCAGTTAGCGCTCTTCCAAAAAATCTTTGTGCATCCTAGCTCACGAATGATTTCGACGTCGTGAGCGAGGGGATGATGACAGAATTCCAGGTAATTGGAACCAACGCAAGGCATGTGCGTAGGGACGAAATGAGCTGACCTCCGGCCGTCAGGTGGGGCTGGATTGGCTGGGTTAAAGGAGGCATCATCCGACGACGCGGAAGAGATGTCGGAGGAGGATGAATAGATAAGTGTTGGTTCACGATATGTGTCTGACTTCAGATTTGTTCTGCTCCATATTGATGAAGGACTTGGGAATGAGTTGAACGCGGGGTTGAATCTGAGCTGAAAGCTGCAAGGAAAGCGAATGACGTTCTGATGAAAGGTGCCTTTGATAGTTTCCGTGTCAAAGTCGATGAGCTAATTAGACATAAGACTTAAATCATCAGACACTCGCAGAAGTAGGCATACTTTTAACGAATTGGGCGTTGCTGTCCATATGTATTCCGTGTCAAATCTTGTTGGGACGACCATTACTTTCGGCCTTGAAATTGCGTTAGGTCATCAGTAGCGGAAAACTATACGACTCTCAGACACACATAAAACGGACGGTGGATGAGCCAAAGAGATCGGTCAATCCTCCAATCTTCTTGTTGAACAGAGTAATATCGGGCCGTCTGCCAGTCCACGATATGGAGACGACGATATTCCCAGATGCGTCTTTGATACTTGTCGCGCGCGACTCTATCGCTGAAGTATTCGATTCCTCCAGCTTGTTGAGTTCAGGAGTTACAACAGTAGTCATGATTGTGTAGGCAACCTGCCCTGTCGACACATCGACGAGGACCGAGTTCAGCATGTCCTGGCTGGTGAATCTGAGAAGCATGATGGCCTGGAGCACATTAAACGATAGCCCTTCGCAGAACAGATATATGCATTGCTTGCCTGGCTTAAAAAGGGTGTAGTCTTGTGTTTTCCTAGTTAGGAACATTGTTTGTTTCGGCAGCTTGATTGGACCCACCGTCATCGTTATGGTCGCGGTTGTGGATGTAAAATGTGTTGGAGGCGATACGTTGGTGACTTTATCCCGCCTCTGAGAACGCTGTCCATCATTGTCTATATAGCCAGGACACAAAGGCTGCCTTTGATGACAATGGAGACCACGGAGTAAAGACTGATTAGTCAGCGTGAGCTTGTGACCACATCGTATTTGTCTTTGTTTGGACAAAGGAGAAATCCAACGCTGACCTCTTGATTCCAGCTCGCTGTCCTACGCAGCGAGCAGTAGAAGGCCCTGGTGCGCCACGGCCGTCTCATTCAACACTCGGTATCTCCTCATATACCTTGCAACCCTGGCTCGACTATAAGAGCACGACAACTTGGTGATGGCCCACCATCGGCGCTCGCCCCAGCACAGAGTACCGTCACCACCCGCTCGAACATACCCTTTGCGCCGCTCACCGACCTCGCGTTCTCGACAAAATACTTTGCCGGACGCCGACAACACTTTGGACATCCGGCCCGTCCTCGTCCCATTACATCCCAACTTGCGTCGTCTTCCAGGTCGCCTCTTAGCGCAAGCCACTCGCCCAAACAAAATCAGTTATATGGCTCCGAATGGCGTTCATGCTGGCTCGAAGCGAAAACGCGTCGCGAGCGTGAACGCGATAAATGAGAATGCGGCACATGTTACGCGATCATATAGCAGAACAAAGCGCCTTAGATCAGATTATTTACCCAGCACTAGACACAAGCGCCACGGCATTGCGACAACGGATGAGGAGGAGAACGTCGATGATCAGCCAATGGACGAACAAAATGGTGAAGAAGATGCATCCAGTGAAATGGACATCGACATGGAAACTAACTCACGACTCACGACATCAGATGGCTCTGAGGTTGACGCTGACGAAAACGAAGCCGAAACGGCCTCTGTAGACCTGGAAGACTCTGACGATGGGGAAGACGACACAGACGAAGACGATTCTAGTTGAGCCGCTCTCTTCATGCTTCGTTACGTAATTGACATCACGTTTCCACCTTTAGCGGACGACCATTTGCTCAACTCCGCGGAACCGAAGCAGCTGCTTCGCCTGAGGAAACATGATCTTATACGGCTGTACAACCTTGCTGGACTCACGGATGATGCTGAGGCAATGACAAAATCAGACCTTGTTGACGCTATAGTCTCTGCTCGAGAGGACTTTGCAGATCTTCCCCCGTCTTCGCCACCAGGACGTGGCGATGGCAATTCTTCTGATTATTATTCCTCAGATGACGGTAATATTGCTGCTGGAGAAGAAACCGATGTTGGCATCGGTCATAGTGCTATAGGCAGGCGCAAGTCCTATGCAGCGTTAAAACGCCGTGCCACAATGGAGGAAGTTAGGAAAACTTCTGGACAGCCAGCCAAGAGCCGAAGCATGTCTATGGGTCATCTACTCTCCCACTCATCGGATGGCATCGTCAAAAAACGGCAAGCGTCAGGCAGATCAGTCGGTCATATAGATGAAATCATTCCTTGCAAGTATGTATGTTCTGTCTTTGAAGTAAACATCTCCACCTCATAAGTATTAGACGCAGAACTTCCAATAGATCGTCTCCCAGCACCTCAACGGCCCCTCCTACCTCTAATTCCTCCCCGCTTGTCTCTCGGCTCCGCTCACGGAAAGTGTCTGCCACTGTCGAAGCTCCTCACTCCCCTATCAACGACACCTTCATGAAGGCAAAGGGCAAAGGAAAAGGAAAACAGGTCGAATTCAGCGACAATATAGAAGCTAGTCGCGCAAAGCGTTACGTCAAAAATGATCGCAAAATAAGCAGTTCCAAGGCGTTGGAAAGCGACCTGACGGACCTCGAGGAACTGGAAAAGAAACTGAAATCCAGTCCGCGAAGGCTACGCAATCGATCTGTAGAAGTTGATACGGGACGGGATGTGGGCCTCTCCGCGACCGCGCTGCGGCGCACTCCCACCAGGAAGGCGAAAATGAAAATAGGCAGTCTAAAGGAGGAAGATACCGAGGAGGCTGAGACAGCTGACATGGAAGACGAATTGGTAGATGAAGAAGAGGGAGGCGCTGAAGAGGATGACATGGATGCGGAACAGGAGGAGGAAGTCGATGAGCTTGTGTCTTCCGCTTCGCAGACGCCCACACCACCTCCTAGTGCGTACAAGGGGCGACGTACCCCTCTCCGGAGGAGGCTTCGACCCCGCAAAAGACTACCTCCGCCTCCTAGTGATGGAGATGACGAGGATGAGCTGGCAGAAGACAATGAGGAGGTGGTTGGGGATGCAGGAGCCGAGAATGAGGAGGCTGTGAGTGTCATGGACGAGGGAGACGGCGATACGGAAGACAACGAAGACGATGAAGACACGATTGCCGTGGAGCCACGGAAATTGAGGAATGGGAAGATTGTTGGTGAGGAAGACGTGGAGATGGACATGGTCGGCGAACGTGAAGATGATGAGGAAGGGAGTGCGGGAGACGAGGACGCTGAGGGCGAGGAAGGCACGGATGTCGATCAGGACGCTCAAGGGGACGTCGAGCAAGTTGACGCCATGCAGGATGATGATAGTAAGTCTCCCTGAGGGTTGATGTCTCTCTCTTTCTCATGCGACATACGCAGTCGATCTCACCGCCGCGACTGCCAAGACTTTGATCCGCCTACGGCGCGATGACCTCATTCGCCTGTGCGAAACTCGTAATCTAGAACCCGTAGGTACAAAGCCTCAGCTTGCGGAAGTTCTACTGCAATGGCGAGACCAACACGCTAACGGCATGTCCTCGCCATCATCAACTGGTACCGTCCGTCCACCTTCGACGAAACGCGGACGGCGGCGCTACGGCATGCATGCCCGACCTTCGGGTGGAGGGTCTCCACCTACGTTGCTGCATTCCGAACATATGCACGATGACGAACCAAAGACTCCGGTGCCGCAGAAGGAGAAAGAGCCTGATCCGGACCTTGAACTAGACCTAGAAAGCTTAGGACTAGAGGATCGAGAAATACCCCCGGATAAGCTGCAGAAGTTGGAGAAGATTGGTAGCGGCGGTTTCAAAGATGTCTACATTGGAAAATTCAAGGGCAGGAAGATTGCTATTGCAGAGTTCAGAGGGCAATTAAGTGCTAGTGCGTGCCTCGATTTCCCCGAAGGTTGCATACATTTAAACCCTGGCAGTGGACATCAAAGAACTCAAATTGCTAGGTGGATTTGACCATCCTAATATCGTCCGTTTCGTACGTTGACGTCTACCTTTGCTCGATCGGCAACCTAATCCCGGCCTTCAGCTTGGTGTTAGTATACCAGAAAATACACGGGAGACTCCTGTGATGATCGTCAGCGAGCTGTGCTCCAACGGCGATCTGTTCGACTACATTCGGAACGTCAGCGCTCCCTCGCTTCACAAAGTTGTAAGTGTTGTTATTCTCGTTCACCGCGAATAGTCAATGGATCACCTTTCACAGCTGGTAATGATGCTGGATATCGCTCGCGGGCTCGAGTATCTTCATATGCACAAACCATCGGTTATTCATCGGGACTGCAAATCCTCGAACATTTTAATCACGGCTAAAGGCACGGCTAAAATTGCCGATTTCGGTCTGGCGAAGGTGAAGCAATCCACTCGTTCAATGGTCCGTAGTCTAGTCGGCACCGTCAATTGGCAAGCCCCGGAGTTGTGGCATGCTCATCCAAAGTACAACTACAAAGTGGATGTCTTCTCATGCGCTATGGTGTATTGGGAAATACTACAGTGGCATTTGCATAATAAGAAGTTCCCTTGGGAGGTAAGTATTTTTATGTTCATTAACGGTGTGATGTCTAGTCTGCTTAATTCTGCACTACAGGGCATGAACGAACATGCTATCTATGAGATAGTGGGAACGAAGCGCCAGCGGTGAGCTGCCTTTGATATCGACAGTATGGCTCGATGTGACACGCAAGCGTTTAGGCCATCAGTTTCTGGGTTGCGGAAACAATGGTGCCCCGAAATTGTTGACCTAATAGAACGCATGTGGGCCCATGACCCGCAAGACAGGCCTACCATGTCCGAGGTGGTCGAAGCTCTCGAGGAGATGATCGCTCACTACTGATACTTGGCTAATATCCTGCCACATTCCATATCGCGGAATCTTTGGCTCCTTCGCCACCTCGTGCCCGTATTGCCCCATGGAAACGTCGCATGTGCAGATTTTGCCGCGGTCTTAAGTGCTGCTTTTTCACGTCACATGCATTGCCGACCTTTGCTGTAGGCTCCATTTTACAATGCCATTTTATTATCATTACCCATGTTCTAATCTCAGTCATCCATTGTATCGTAGTATATATATCATCAGTCCAAGCAATGCATGTATTCCAAAATCGTTGTGAAAAGTAAAGCATGATCTGCAATTAGTGGGATTATCGATCAACCTGTTCTCTCCGCCTTGAACCTCGACACCTTTTTCAGAGGCGAAGCCCGCTCTTCTGTATCGACGGGTGGTTCTGGCCGAGAGCTGCTAAAGGCCTCTCGCACCGTAGATGCCAAAACCATTGGTGGGCGCTGCAGACGCGCTATATTTCCCGTAGGGATAGGTATGGCAGCATCTGATGGGGGCGTTGGCGAAGCACTCTTGTTCGCCGGGTTTGGAAACGACGGGGATTCGACAATCATGGAAAGGGGATTGAAAGCACCAGATTGGGATGTTGAGGTGGCAGGGACGGGGAAAGAGGGAGATTCGATAATCACGGGACTGGTCGTCGCAGCGGGCGGACTGGGTGAATTGGACGCCAATGCAGGTGTGGACTGTTTAGAAGACTTGGGCTCAGCGATGAAATAAGCGGTTGGCAGCTTAGGTGACGAGCGCGGCACTTCTGATATGGGTGTCGCGACAGCGGATGCAGAAACGAGATCGGGAGACATTAACATCGGTGGAGAGAATGTCGGTCGGTGAACACGAGATGCTTTGAACTTTGACGTCTTGGGTTTGTTGAGCGGAGGGTACTGCTTCCCTTGCAGACCTTCCTGGGGAGGCGTTGGTGCGGAGTTGGCGAGGTGATCCAGGTTACCATCAGGTCCGATGTTAGTGACTTCTCCTTTCCTCAGAAGTTCCAAAACGTCCTGCATGTTCCCATTCTCATCGTCGCTTCCGCTATCGTGGTCTGGACCGACGAGACGTCCGTGTGTGTCGAGCTTTCCTGTCCGGATCGCTTTTTGCAGAGCTCGAGCAGAAGAAACGGGCAAGACAGAGTCCCCGAGGGAAGTCGACGAAGAGCGATCTGAGGGACTACGCAATTTGTACGAAGAGGCTATTCGATTCGCTTTAAACCGAGATATGGCGGGCTTGGCTTGATCAGACATCGGGGTGTCAATAGTTGCATCCTGTTAAAATTCACTAAAATTCAGCGGATGACACGGCGTCACCTTCGACATACTTACCACGTTCGCCTTCTCGGCATTTTCAGCTTGTGCTATCGTACGGAGTGCCTCCTGACCAAACTTGGATCTCTTCTCATAATATTGTAAAGCAATTTCGCGTTGGTGCTGAATGTAATCGATGTCATAGTCGTCTTCAACAAGAGACGAATCCGAATCGCTCTCTGGCGGCTCGGACGCTCCCTGAGCCTCCGCATCTGCGACGAGTTTGCTTGCCTTCTCCGTTGGGGAAAGCGGTTCGGATTCATCATCAGAATCTCGCTCAGCAACCGGAGTTCTCTGTCCTCCCGGTAGCCTTTCGACGACATTTTGCTTGACAGGAAGCTTCGCCAGCGAGAGCAACGAAGGACCCGTCGAAGTCGGTCGGAGTCTCCCAGGAGCGACATCCCCCCAATCCAGGTTTTGAGGGATAGAAGCCAAAGATATACCGACGCCATCCTCGGTTTCAGACGGCTCGGCGAACGAAACGACCTTCTTCACGATTGAAGTCGACGGCACCTCACCTTTCTCGGTCGTTTCAACCTCCTGCTGGCGGGGTGCTTCCTTTTCTGCGGAGATATTGCGCACTAATGCTTTGGCCATTTTCTTCTGCATCTCTCTAGCAGCCTTCATTTTCTCCCTCTCCTTCGCAGCAGCTTCCTTCCTCCTGCGTAAAATCTCCTCTCTTTTTCCGGCATCAATCTCGGGCTGTCGTTTTTCTGCTCGCCTCTCCTCCTCTTCGAGGGTGTCCAAAATTCGATCTCGTTCTTGACGCCATCTCTCCCGAGCTTCGGGTGAATAGGAGGAAATGGAGACGAGTTTCTCTTCTTCTGCGAGCAGGGGAATAGACGCCTCGTACGCCTCGTTATCAGGCGCCAGATTTACAGGTTCAGTAATATCAATGATTGGGAGGCCCTCTTCATTAGTAAGCTGGACAAAGACAGTGAGTAAAAGCCCAAATCATCTGAGCTATGAGGACGCACCTCATCCCTCCTCCTGTCGTCACCGTTAGCGAGCGAGGTCATGGCACCTTCGCCCATAAATTCCCTTATTTTGGACTTTAATCTGGACGCCGCATCTGATGATAACATTGTTCCTGAGTCCCCTGAACTGGAATATAGGGAATTGACCAGGGCTTGCAAAGCTGCAGAGAGGTGAGAAAGCATGAACTGGAATTTGTTATGCATCGCCTTCAACCACCATACCTTCGCTGCTCGCCGCATTCAGATCTTTAGTATTGCCCTGGGTCTCGACATGATGGTAATGATTATGGAATGTAGAGGGGCATCGAGGAATGCATAAGGAGTCCAAATTCGATTGCTAAATCAGGTCCATGAAGCTATATCTGCTTAGTAAGCTACTCCAACTGTGGTTCGCTCGACGGACTATATTCACTCTGTACGGTTAGTCGCTTGAGCTTCACCCAACAGTTAGGGGAGAGACGCGGAAAATCATCTAAATTCCAGCCCAATTCTTCCAAACTTGAGGCCAAACTAGCTCCATTCTCTAGCTAGAGTGACGTGAACCATTCGCGATGGACGCACTTCTATGTAAAGCGGACAGAGGCCAGCCTCCTCACCTGTACTTCTCACTCGGCTTTACTTGGAGGCACCCTAAAATTTCTGTACGTGGCTTTTGTCCTTAAAAGCCTGGAAGGATCTTGTAACGGTAGATATTTCGACCTTCCTGCAAGCATCAGAAATGGCGTGCCAGTTGACTGCCCTTGCTAACATCATTTCGACAGAAGTGCACACCTTGAAGGAGACTTACCGTAAAGCAGGACTTCAATTGCCACGTCTAGACGATCCCTATGTGCCTTCAGCCCTCGATTTCGACCCCACTCTTGTCGAGACTGGAGCCCTACTCATTGCAGCAGCCGCTCAACTCCTGGCAGCAGTTCGCTTGCCCTTCCAAACTCTGGAAGAGGTAGGGCCAGGGATGTACTATACAGCGACTTTGGGCTTCGTAGTCGACGTCAACATTCCTGACATCTTGCAAGAGGCTGGGTCAACTGTGCGTGTCTCCGTCATATGACCCGAATGAGAACTGATGCCCTCGGTTCTCCAGGGCCTCCACGTCAAGGACATATCTGCTAAGAATGGTGTTAATCCATCTTATATTGGTAAGCGCTTCGACTGTTCGTTGTGTCCTTCCCAGACTGAATCGGGGATCAGCTAGAGTGCTTCGCTTCCTTGCGACGCGCCATATCTTCCGTGAAGTTTCGCCTGATGTGTTCGCCAATAATCGTATATCTTCCGTCTTAACCAAAGGCAAAAGCTTAGAAGAAATCCAATCTGAGTAAGGCAATGATATCTCGCGATTTTATGGCAATTTTCAACAATATTGAGGCAGCCCCGTCGCACGTTTTGATGGTGCTCCGCTTGCGGCTTTCATCTCTTCAACGTAGGTCGACTTGACAAGTCTTTGCTCCCGTCTGACGAATTTCATCGCTGGTAATAGTGCCGATGAAGCCAGCAAAAGTAGCGTCTTCCTCTCCTCGTTCCTGCAAAATCCAGGTACAGACGACGCCCCGTTCAACATCGCTCTCGAAACCAAAGCCAAGATGTGGGATTGGTACGAAGAGCCTGGAAACGAATGGCGTGCCAGGCGGTTCAGTGCCGGAATGAAAGGGGGCGCTGAGCGATTCAACAAAAACCATTTGATTAATGGTTCGGCTGGCTGTTCGATTGTTCCGGGACGTCCTCATCTAATTCACTCCTGATTTAGCCATCGTAGTATCCGACCTCAAGGAGGATGACCTTATCGTGGATGTTGGCGGCAGCATCGGCACAATGACCCACACACTATATGAAGCAATGCCTCAATACCGCTATGTGGTCCAAGATCTCGAGAAACAGATCATTGGAGCGAAAGAGGCAAGTCCATCTGAGCTTGCTAATACAAGCCACAATTATGACCCACTCCTAGTTTTGGGATGCGACCGCACCGGATGCAATTCTGAACGGGCGAGTTGAGCTCCAAGGTCGGTTTAGAGCCCGCCTAGATAGCGCGCACTGATCCACGCCCCTGTGCTATAGCCCATGATTTCTTCAATCCTCAGCCCATCAAGGCAGCGGCAATATACTTCCTTCGCGTCGTCATCCATGACTGGCCTGATCACGAAGCCAAGATCATTCTCAGACACCTCCGCGACGCCGCTTCCGCGTCGTCCAAGTTGATCATCTTTGACATGCTCGCCGTACATACCTCCGAGTGTTGCGCTATCACATGCGCTTCAGGTCGCGAAGTCCCTTATCCACTGCTTCCCAATCTCGGGATTGCGGGCGCCGGTTTCGTAACGGGCTTGGATATTCAAGTAAGGCGTCTCTGGTCTCATATTGAACAAAAGCTGATCTTTACCTCTGATCTAGATGATGAATCTATTCAACGGCAAAGAGCGGACTGAAGCCGAATTCAGAGAACTGGGAGAGGCAACAGGTTGGAAGTTGGAGTCCATTATCAAAGACGCCACTTTGCCATGTTTCTTTTACTCCGCTGTGTAGTTTCTGGCCCTGACCCATCGATCTCTTAATTAATGTTGCAATGAGCGCGGCCTTTTGATATATGTAGAGAAGGGTGACCTCCGATTGACCAATCAGATCTCAGAGCTCACCATTGTCAATTTATTCATCCATACATCTGGCGAATGAAGAGGCCAATCCTCACAGTATGGTCGAAGTCCTGACTCCATTGTACACACAAGTCTAATACATTGCGTGATTGCATTGTACCCTAAAAGCGTGTGATAGTCCCTTGAAAGTGTGCCACCAACTTAACCTCAAACATGTCAATACCGATGGTGCTCGCTATTCCCACATTCAGTTCATTGGGGCAACGATTGTTCGAAACACCTCCCTGAATCGAATCAATTTTCTTTTGAGCTCCAAAATCCTGATCTTTAACGCAGTCCATCCGACTCAGAAAACATGTTGACGTTGAACAGTTACACAGCATACGAACAACGGATATGTGGCCTCGTTCTATAGCGCTTTGGACCTTAGATTCTTACCGATCCGGAGTAACTGTAAGACGTAGATCGCCTCAAGGAGCCTCTGCTCTGACTCGGCGATTGGACTCAAAGTAGGCTTGACCGTTGTCGATGATTTCGCGCAGTCCTCAACTCAGACTCGTGTTCCTTAGCACTCGGAGGATGGCTGGTCCCTTGATTGTGCTCCATTGCGACTTTCCGGTGCTGGGAGATCTCGCAATGTTACGGTCATTCTAGGCGCCACCACCAAGGACCTAGATGCACTACGACAAACAGAAAAACTGTTTTTCGGTAATTCATTAATAGTCGGTGACTCTTTCCTTCTATAGCTAAGCTGAAAGCTCGCAAAGAACGGAGCGTCTGAACCGGAGTGGAGAGATTGCAACAACACTGTCTATACGTGGAAAACACTATCTCTATAGGTTGAGAAAGGTACGAAGCGGGAACGGTATGTGGCCCAATTCAATCCATTAATTCAGCTGTCAACGTAAGGGCTTCATATTATTTATTTCTTCAAATCTGACGTTTCCGGTTCTGCTTAAAAGGCAGTTTTGTTTTGCCTTGTCAGTTGTACAGTAACTCCAACATGCAAGAAAATTATAGGAAGGCGATGTTGCAATCCTGGGTGACGTCCTTTCCTCCGGACAAATGGCAATCTTGAATTGTTAATTGAACGACAGATCGATCTCTCTCGCTTTAACATGCTTTCTGGTTCAATACTGGTCTACTGGCCGTTTGGTGTGCTGGTATTTTCCTCATGCTCTGTCGGCGTGTTCACAAGCCTTCCCTACCAGCATGGGGTCTTACAATGGCCGCTCGAACTGTACAGATGCCACTGGAGCGTTTCCTGCGACTCATGGTGAATGGGGTTTTCGCATCCTACCTTTCACACAGGTAATGCCTTGCTTGTCCGTTCTCTAATAAAAGCTATAAAAGCTAACTCACCTACTCTCCAGTATGTTCAAACTTAAACATCGGCTTCGTCTTTCGTGGTTCTGAAGATGTTTCCTAAGGCCTGGGCTGTATTTGGAATGATATTTTGGACCGGGATTTCGACGCCCAAGTTGGCAAGTTCAAAAATTTTTGCGTGCCATCGAACTAGATTTTCTGATTGTCCTTAAGAACGTACGAAAAATCGACCCATCGCATCCGGGAAAATATCCGTTCCTGCAGCTCTTGGCTATATTATCATCCACATTGTAATCCTGTTCTCTATGATATGGGAGTTTGATCGCCTCGTGTATGTTCCGTTTCGTGCGGTTTCGGTGAATAGAGCTGACCTGCCTAACAGTTGGGAAATAGGTGTATTCTCTATCTTCCCCTAGCCGCCCTGTACCCTCTTATGAAAAGGGTGACATACTGGCCCCAAGCTTGGCTAGGTATTTGACTTCTTTACTAGTGTAGATTCATCCCCGCTTATCCCGCATATGCACCAATAGGTATCTCGATTAACGTAGGAGTCGCAATGTCCTGGGCTATTGCAGCTGGCACTTACACCAAAAGCTGTGTAACCCTTGGTCTGGCAACATTTTTGTAAGCCATACGTTGTCTCTGCATTTCTTCTACTAATCCCACTTCTTAGCTGGACACTTTGGTATGGTGAGCATGCGTAAGACTGGATTTTGATTTGTGGTGTCATATTAAACATCGCAATAGACACCATTTATGCCTGTCAAGATAGGAAGGATGATGCCCGCGCTGGTATCAAATCTACACCTCTCTTCTTCGGGAAACACGTCAAGCAGTATCTTGCGGTATTTGGGTTGTTCTTTGCCGTGCTACTGACGTATTCGGGGGCTACAAACAACCAATCTTCGTATTATTATGCAATCAGCATTGGTGGCGTCGTCGTGCATCTTGTTTGGCAACTGTACACTCTCGACGTTGATGCGCCGAAGGACTGTTTCCGTGTCGTGCGTTCAAATTCTCTCGTCCTTCATGAGAATCTCATTAGGGCTGCAGTTCAAGGCCAATGCGTTTTATCTGGGCGCGATCATGGAAACGGGGCTTGTTATTGACTATCTATCTGTGATTTAACAAACCACCCCATCCGAACCCCCCACACCGTAGACCATGTATAATCCTCTTGCATAATTTTTCCCTGATGTGTGAACGATGCACTTCTCTCGAAATACTGGCAATATGTTTTAAGCGTATCTCCTTTTTAGATGCTACTCAGCATCACTGAGCGAGGAAAATGGACAATACTCCCGGTTCACCATGAATCATCCGATAGAGGTTTCCTGCAGGGATGGCTAGCAAGTGATTTGAGATCATGGTAAGTACAAAAGGAAGGTACAGTCCGAGGCACTTGATATCAGTGGCCGTTGATCATCTAACGAATTTACGCTCCAAAGGCCGTAGTTGAGTTTTCTGGACAGTCTTCAGCACATGTGGCCCATCGAACATCTGGTTCATGCTTGCGTAACGCGGAGAAGAGCCAACCATCTTATTCTACCATATACGTCAGGTAGTTCAATAGTACATGACATTGCTGTCGAAGTGCACAGGAGGGTTGTTCGTAATCAATTCTCTCGCGTGCTCTGATCTCGGGACGATTGAACACTGAAATGGGAGGGGTGAACTGTTGTAATGAAGATGCATATTATCATGTGCATTCAATTTTTGGCGCTAAGACTTACCTGACGATTCCATCACAGTATTGCTCAGAAACCTCGATGTCTCTTCCAGAGGCATCTTTCGCCTTGCTGATGGAGAAGACCGACAAAATTGATGCGACAGCAATCCAGACACTCGCATCACCCATTGATCGTCCAGCACATACACTTGAGTAAACGAAAGATTGGCACGTATGATATAATTCTTAAGATGGGCTCACCGTCTACCGAAACCAAAAGCAGGCGGACGTTGATCAGTAAGCGTACCGTCAGGATTGAGAAAGCGTTCTGGTTTGAATTTTTCTGGTTCAGGATACACACGCTCATCCCTCCACATTGCCCTGACAAGATAATTAGTGCGCAGCTCGTCTCCTTGTTAATAACGGTGGCGCACCATTGGTTAGAGATAATTGCTGCGCCTTACGAGTGGAGTATTAGATGGGCTGAACAAACGAAGATGAAGAGTTACCTTTGGGAATGTAATAGCCTTTGTATGTGTCATCTTGAGTACAAGCGTGGGGTGCTCCTTCAGGGGATCAAGGAAGAGAGGATTGAGAACATCGCATCGTGGTTCAACCAAGCAAAACACATACCAAGAGGGGCAGGACCATGCCATCTGAATATTTCACGGCAAAGCGCCTCTATGAAAGGCAAAGATTCGCGATCGTCAAAGTTTGGCAGTCTCGCGTCGCCAATGACCTGATCTATTTCCTCCTGAGCTCGCTCTTGAGCATCTGGAAAAAGAATCATTGCCAGGACGAAGGTAGAAAGAAACGATGAGATCTGGCGGAGAAATCAAGCTCCAATAAGTTGAATTGTGCAACTAAGTTACCGCTTCAGTGGCCGCTTAACGGACATCAGAAATAGCGCTATTTTACTGGTGAGAATCGCATACCTGCGAAAGTGCTGACACCCAAGGCCTTGATAGTGTCTTCTGACACGATGTGTGCACCTTTTCTTGCATTTTTCTCCAGAAGAGCAGAAGCCCAAGACGGTACTACCGTTCCCTGTGCCTAATGAGAGTAGGTGGCGGAGTCTCCAGTAACAATGGCGATGCACTCACTATGTGTCTCTTCATCGAGTCAAATGGAATGCACTGCATTCTTTCCAGAAGATGTCGACTTTTGGTGCAGAGATCATGAGCGTCTTTCAAAACGGGCATCCATTTGGGAAGGTGTCGTACTGAAAACGATGGTAGTATATTTGATGAAAGCTATACAGGCGACCTACGAGGTGGGAAGATGTTGATAATATTGGTACCAGGGAAGACGGACCGCGAAAATAACCAGATTGCCTCAAACGACAATTGCATCAAGGGATCGTTGAAGGACGAGGCCTCATGTCCATACAGAAGGTACATGATCATGCTCGCTGGATAACTGACAAGAAAACAGCCGCGTTAGTGCAAGCGCGTGAATGTGCTCTAACATACATCTGAAAATGATCTTGAAAGTCTTGAGGTCTTGATAAAAGATGGCGTAATAGCTGTTGTGACTTTGCAAGTTCTAATGGATGAAGGCCGGGCGCTGCTTCACGACGGAATTGCTGATGAAGGACGCGCCTATCATGACGCCATTCATCTCCGTAATGCTTTAATCCCATATTAACATGCCAGCCATTCCTTTTAACGCATAAGTAAGCCTTCTCTATGTTTGGCCAGCAATACACACATATTCATGACAGCCAGATCTGGTCTGTCGGAGTATATTCCAGACCTCTTTTCAAGGAGGTCGTACGCGGCTTCTTCGGTATTCAAGACAACCAAATGGCGACCAAGAACGTTGATATGCACGATACCACCTTTACAGAGTAATCATGTCAGCGATGAGCTCGGACTTGGCACGGCAGAGATGACAACCATATTGCTTAGCCCAGTCCGTATACCTTTTCCATTGGAGACTCCTGGGTACATCGAACAGATTGCCGATTATCGGATAGCCAGGCGGCCCAGGAGGATAGGGAAGGTGGACTCTCTTGAACCGTTTAGCGAAGAATGCGTATATGGCGAACGCTGTTGCCAGAGATAAAAGCACTTGGGACATGGACATTCTGAATGGTCAGATTGGCGAAAGACCTTTCAGACGACATGGGAGGAGATATATCTACTCACATCCTGGAATGCAAAAATGTACATTTTTGAGTTCGGTGCGAGTCAGCGAGGTGGCCCATACCGTTCTTTGGTGAGACCAATTGCGACGACATTCAGGAAAGACGCTGTAGCATTTCTCCATTCCATTACGCACGTAAACATCGGCGTCATTTGGTCCAGTTCTACTCGAGGTCGGTGGAGTCTGCCTGATGGGCTGACCGCTTGGCGCCATTTAGTTGCATTCTGTGTCTGGGAAAGAGATCAGAAATTCACCTCCAGAATGCAGCGCGAAATAGTAGTTGCATTCTGAAGTCTTTGCCTCACATGCGAATCACTATCTCGGAACCAGTCACCTCTGACAAGCCGGCAGAACAGTTTTTATCTTGATCGATTATGCCGCACTCTGACCTACATTCCCCGTAGGTTGTAATGATATGGATCGATGTTTGTGGTGCAGGTTGGTGTGGCCGTGTACATTTACAAGTTAGAACTCTCCACGATGATGCTAAACCAAAAAGGAGCAAAAACTCCGACATGAATGCTCAATATTTGTTTTTCTATTTTGACCAACTAAATTACTCCTACCTTAAAATCAAACGATAGACGATGCAAGGACCGTCTCTTGTCAGTGATGTTAGCTTTTGAGACTTCAGCCTTCTCACTCACAGGCGTCGCACTCTTGACGGCCATTTTCATAGCCGTCCGCAACTGGCGTCGGCCGCCGCTACCACCTGGTCCGCAAGGGCTTCCGCTCGTAGGGAACATATTGGACTTGCCCAGCCACGGCGACCCTCTTCCTTGGGTTTCTCACAAAAGAACATATGGTTAGCATGTTATGAGTTGCACATTCGAGGAATCAGAGTCTGACATTCGTCGAATCTGATTAGGCCCAATAAGTTCTGTCACCGTTCTAGGACAGGACATAATCCTCCTCAATGATTTACAGACGTCCATTGAACTTCTTGACAAGCGTTCGGGCATATATTGTGGTCGCCCTATTTTTCCATTCGCAGGGGAAATGTATGATGCTTTCATTTTTTTTCTAATGCGTATGTTTATGATTTCTCTTGTAGGATAGGATGGGACCGACAGATGATAATGGCCCAATATGGAGAACACTTCCGCATCATGCGTAAATTGCTCAAGTCGTATATCGGAACACCTGCGTCTATAGCGTCCTTCCGTCCACTTCAAGAACTAGAGACACGCTTTTTTTTGGCCCGAGTCCTTGATGATCCATCGAACCTGATTTCTCACATTCGTCTGTAGGTCATCGCCGAGACATGGGAACTTTCATTCCTACTCACAGGTGTTTTCTCAGCACTGCCGGCGCAATATCACTTAGTATCTCTCACGGGTACTCCATTGAGACGGAGAAATCTGATCCTTTGGTCAACCTCGTAGAGGTTGCGGCAAAAGATTTCTACGCGGCGACTATGCCGGGGGCATGGCTTGTGGATATATTCCCCATTCGTGAGTCAATTAATCAATCAACATGAAGAGCTTCATGTATTTTCTCTTCGTGAAGTCCGCTACGTCCCGAAGTGGGTGCCGGGAGCGAGCTTCAAAAGGCTCGGAGAGGTCTTCCGTCAGCATAACATGGAACAATCAGATCGCCCTCATAAATTCGTTAAGAAGCGCATGGTACCTAGTTTCTTCCTCAGTGTTACAGATGGGAACTCGTCGCTTCCATTTACAGCGAATGGGAACTGAAGTCCCCTCGTTCACGTCCAACATGCTCAATAACCGGCCAGATGCCAAAACTGAGCATGCTATCAAGTTTGCAGCAACAGCTATATACGGAGGCGGCTCCGATCCGGTTTGTCTTTATATCTACATCGTTCGGTAGGATTCAAAGGATAACCTCACCTATTTTTAGGCAGTGGCCGCTTTGAGCACCTGGGTTCTGCTCATGATCCTCCACCCCGAAGTGCAGAAACGAGCCAGGGAAGAAATCGATCATGTCGTTGGAACACGTCGTCTTCCTACCCTAGAAGACCGTCCTCGATTACCCTATACCGAAGCACTTCTGAAAGAAGTTCTGAGGTGGCACACCACAGGTCGCATATGTATGTCGACTTCCCCTCTAATCCATCGCAACTTTCTGAAGGGTAATATTTCTTTTGAGGCATTCCCCATCGCGCGACACAGGACGATATTTACAACGGATATTTAATCCCCAAGAATTCTATCGTCTTGGCCAACATGTGGTGCGTGGACTTTTATATTTAGCGCGCCATATGTCATGCTCATCCATAGCCATTGCAGGAATATCACTCGTGATCCGCTCCTTTATTCTTATCCAGAAGAGTTCCACCCTTCAAGATTTATGAATAACGAAGGGCAAGCACCAGAACTCGACCCTAACACGTACATCTTTGGTTTCGGGCGAAGGTTGCCGCGTTTTCTTACTTATAAGACGTAAATTCATTCTTCGTTGTAGGGCATGTCCGGGCCGCGATTTCGCCAATGCCAATATGTTCATTTTCATTGCTATGACCCTTGCGGTCTTCGAGATAACCGAGGCAAAAGATGAGAATGGAGTAAGTATAGAACCAGTATGTGAATTCGAAGGAGGAACTGTCAGGTAAGGCGCTCCCTCTCACACCTTATTCAGAAACTGAAAGGTATAACAGCCATCCCTTGCCCTTTAAATATGATATCAAACCTCGCTCTAAAGATGCAGAAATGCTTATCCGCAGCATCCATTCGGAGGTTACTCGGAGGCCCAGCGATGGTCATGACTTGTGAACGTAGTGCTCAAGTCGTTCGTGTGTAGTTGACATACTGCCAGGTTGCATGCATCTTCCTACACGCTCCATGTCTTCATAATTTGTATGACATCCCCAATTTCAGGCCGATCTTCCGGCTGATGTTTCCAACACCACTCAATCCCTTCGATAACGTGTTCTGGTATCGGAAATTCTGATTGCGACTCGGGAGTTTCTGCACGTAGTGCTGGACGACGGGCTTGCATGACTCGGTATATGACGGCTGCATCGTTTGTCGCCTCTACAAAGGGAGATACATTCTACGCGTGTAGCATCCCCCATGATACCTCAAGGTGATCACTCCCCGCCCTCCTTTCTCCTGAATTGATCATCTGTTCTCAGCATATCTTCATCCTGCGATGACGATTCCGGAGGAGACGAGCTTGGCATCAGTGCATCCGTCCGTGTATGCTGCTGAGTATGGCCCGGATGCATTGGATCCGGGTATTGGGACGTATCAAGGCGGAACGCTGTAACTTTCTTTTTCTATCAGATGTTTGATATTCGCTGAATATCTTATACTGCCTTCTTATATCTTATATCTTATATTATTTTTTTTATTTTCTCTGTCTTGCTATGGTATCCAAGACCTCCTAGTGTACGGTCATCGGTGAATCAAAACAAACCTTGAACTCCGTCTTTTTTGTGATATCGGTATCATTTGATCGTTGTATTGACTGACCTATTGCACGCTTTCTAGGTAGTGCGCATTTTGCCAAAAAAAATAGCATTGGTAAGTTTGTGATCATGTTTATACCTATAAATTAGAGACGTCTTTTACTGTAATGCCTTACTCGAGTCGCAACTTATGTGGTTCAGTCGATAACCGCATCTTTGCGATTTATTTCCACAGCGACTATCGAAGAATCATTACTGTACTTTCATCCCAATCCGTGTGCACCTGCGCACCGACGAGATTGCATTCTGACATGGTCTTGGTGAGGATAATATAATGCTGATACTGTAGACTGTCACACGATGAGTCGACAAGGTCTTGTGAAGTGGAAATCATCACCCCGACCAGAATCATTACTTACCGACTGATACAAAGGTATACCCACTATGGTAGGAGCTAAGAGACACATACCTTCGTCCCGTGACTTGAAACCGAACGCGTTAAATGCAATCTATTCGCAATTTGGATTGGAACACGGTTATAAAACCTCGCGGTTGGAGTGACCTACTCCAACGCCGGTCTGAAATAGGGTCAATAAATACAGAAGTGAGGCTTCGGAGTGCGACCCAAACATATGCGCGGCGGATCAGCCATGCTAGAACACATAGTCACCACGAACGTTATGAGCTCCATTCGAAATGGACACTATAAATGGTTTTCCTAGCCACTGCTATAAACGCCAAGAGGCTTCACTGCAACGTATGGCAGGGGGCAATGATTGGAGAGTAACAGGTGGATTGCTCAACGACAGCGTTGAAGACGCTCCATCATTGTTCAAGTTGCTGCGATAGTTGGACGGGTGCCTGCCTGGACTCGAAAAGACGACGGTGACCTTTAGGAATTAGAGCAGTGCAAGGCATGACGGAAAGAAACTCTCACCAATTGACCTATTACCATTATACGCGACAGTACCGATACCAACCTGGCATCGCCTCCGTGGCAAGCAGAACCCTATACTGCTGTATCAATTCAACGTTCTTCGAACGTTCCAAGGTCTCCTGCGTGTCATTGGTGGCCAGAACGAGGCACATGCTTGTCTTCCGAGGGATGTTGGAGTAATAAACCGGTGCCACTGCAGCCCAGCCATCGTTCGGTCGCTTCAGTTGGATCTCTTCCCAAGCGAATTGCTCTCTGTACCATGGTTCTTCGTTCGATCTGATGTTGTGTAGGTCGGCCCATTGGAGGAGTCCTTTTGAGATAAGGAGAAAACCAAAAATAAGCCGTGGCATCCGAGTCTTGGACGAGCGCAGCGAAGGTGGCTCTGGCAATCGAAGGGGTGTAGTTGGATTCAAGGTAAGACCAAGATCGGACCTAGCAAAAAGATCAGAATACCGGACATGGCAAAATTGGGCACGTACTCTTCTGGTGGAACTGGGGTGATATGATCATCGTTGTCAGGAATGGCGTTGGACATGTTTATCTTTGGTGTAGAATCGAGTTCAGACCAACAGATATTATTCAACACGAACAAATGTAAAGAATGAGTCACGAGAATCACGTACGTTTGGAAAGATCGAAGAGGTTGAGCGACTCCGAGCAGGTCTGCAGAAATTCAAGAGGCCTGACCTTTTTATGAAGATAATCACGTGCCGGTGCACTACAGCTGTTGAACAACGGTCTTCGCGTGCTCCATCTAAGTAACAGCTCACTGACTTTCGTGCCGTACATGGGCATTACACGAGCAGCGTACTCAACAGAGAACTGATCAATCGGAACTCACCTGTTCCTGACCTGGGCCCAAAGAGAAAACCTTTGACTGTTCAAACGCTTCCGTCACATCGATCGATTACCGATGCCCTCAATGCCAGCATACAAATTGCATTCAAACACTCACGATGTTCGTGGTCAATTGATCAGTTGAAGCACTCGCTGTTTGGACAGGAACAGGGCCTGGACAAAGGACACCTGCTTTCTTACTCGAGTGCGCTCGACGATATCTGCGCAAAGCAAGGCGTCAATTGCCATCGAGACGTGAACAGCCGCGTGTCCGCGATGGCCTATTCCACGTTGAAAAATTGCAGCAAATAATACATCCTTTTTATGCAGACGAAGAGGCGTCGCAGACCGAAAGTCTTTGCGAGGATTCCGAAGTTAAAGAGCAAAAATGATAGCATTCAAGAACCGCATACGTTATTCCAGCAAAGCACCACTCGTCAAGACGCGAGCCAGATACGATCATGTACGGCATGATGCCGAATATCAGCGGAATCGACGACACGATAAGTCGAAGGAGAAAACGACTGAGGGTAAATGGTGGACGTCAATAGAACACGTCGATAAGATGGAGAACAGTGGCTTACCGAGGCTCAGGCTGGCGCATCACTTGCTGGACGACAACATAAGTGTCGGTGTTAGTGATGTGCCGGCTCCGGCAAAAGATGAGAACGCAGTAAGTGTAGAACCAGTATGAATTTGAAGGAGGAACTGTCAGGTAAGGCGCTCCCTCTCACACTTTATTCAGAAACTGAAAGGTATAACAGCCATCCCTTGCCCTTTAAAATTAAATATGATATCAAACCTCGCTCTAAAGATGCAGAAATGCTTATTCACAGCATCCATTCGGAAGCTACTCGGAGGCCCAGCGACGGACATGACTTGTGAACCTAGAGCTCGAATTGTTCGTGTGTAGTCGACGTACCGCCAGGTTGCATACATCTTCCTACACACTCCATGTCTTCATAATTTGTATGACATCCCCAATTTCAGGCCGCTCTTCTGGCTGATGTTTCCAACACCACTCAATCACTTCGATAACGTGTTCTGGTATCGGAAATTCTGATTGCGACTCGGGAGTTTCTGCACGTAGTGCTGGACGACGGGCTTGCATGACTCGGTATATGACAGCTGCATCGTTTGCCGCCTCCACAAAGGGATGATGTCCTGTGTAAATCTAAATACGCAATTTCGATAATCAGCTATTCGAAACTGGCTGCAGACTTGATCTTGTTACCTCCAAGCACACGCATGCGAAGGAATAAACATCACTAGCTCGCGTTTTCCTAAACCTTGTCATGTCAAACAGCTCAGGATTCAACAGTTCTGGTGCCATCCACCGCACCGCCCCATGCGGATTAGAAGTGTGTGTTGCAGCTGTGGCATCTCCGAAGACCGTCAATCCGAAGTCAGCTAGAACTGCATGCCAGTCGTTATCGGCGAGTATATTGGCCTGAACATTTGTCATGACTGATGCAGGAAGCCATATTCTGCCATACGTACTCCACGAAGATCACCGTGGATGACACCTTCCGCATGTAGATATTCCAGGCCTTCAGCAATCTCTGTGAGCTGTGGTATTAAAGAGCCACTCAGCACAATGCCCTGAACCATAAGCAAAACACACGAACACGTCTCTCGATATTAATATTTGCAGGTCCATTTGCTGCTCTCAGATCTAGGATAGTGCCATGGCGCATCCAAGGAGAGACCATGCAGAGCGAGGAAGGAAAGACCTCCGAATCGATTCCTATGAAGATGAGAACGTTAGGATGTTTCAATTGCTGCCAGACCAAAGCTTCGTGACCAAATGCCTTCCGGACATGATCAGTAGCTAGGACGTTTCTATTTAGACCCAAAAGACTTACCCGACGAATCCTCTGAGAATCTTGATCTTGTCGAACTCTGAGGTGCTTTACGGCGACTTCTTGACCCTTATACATCGCTCGGTATATATCGGCAAACCCGCCTCCAGAGACTGGCTGGTTTTCGGTCAATACGAGACCCTTGATGAGGACAGAAGCCGGAATAATTTCCGAAATCTCGGATAGCTTCACGAGGACGCGACGGGCCTTGTGTCCAGTCTCAAATGAACTAATCAGACCTTTAGAGAGAATCTTTTCCGCAACGGGCTTGAGCAACTGATGGGTCCAGAACTATAATCAAACGTACTATTTGAAGCAGATTCAGAAATGAGTGTGCATCGTCGCCTCGAAGCGCCAGGATGGCCATTGTATCTTCGTCCGAGTTGAGTATCCCCTCCAACAGAGTAGCTATTGCGGTTTCGTCTTCAATGAGAGCATCGCGGACTGTCGGGTGTTCGGATACCTGCATTTGGGTTGCCATCTGGCCCAATGATGATTAGTGCATCACGGAAGTAAGTAACACCTCGATCTCACTTGCAGGAGTTGTAATCGAGACCTGTGGCTTTCTATAAGGCATGAAATGATTCTTAGCGAGGCCATATGGTCCAAATATGCCTGAAAATTGTTGCAAAGCCTAAGAGAATTACGGTGAGCATAACGACAGAATAGCGAAAACAAACAACCTCTGATCTGAACTGTAATCCGCAGAGATTTTAGCACCGAGGAAGGAGACTAGATTCTGCGATAAAGTTGTGAACGAGACGACGGCGAATCATAAGAACAATATTAGGCTCACTCTGTATATTTTCTGACCATGATCAACAAATGGTGATTGTGAAGAAGTCGGGGTGGATGTTGTCCAAGAGTCAGATCGCGGAAGATGCAAAGTCAAAGCAGCATCCAAGAAATGGGAATATAGTACATTAGCTTGCGTATACATGTCCGGCTCACTAGCAACGAAAATTTGAAGGGGTATCGCGTGGTTTTGAATCGTGTTGGCCAGCCAGACGAGTATGCTGAGAAGGAAGTCTCCATGAGACCAACCGATAGCATCGATTATGACAACCATAGGTGAAATGAAATTCAAATCTCCAGTAAGAAAGGATTCTATGATCAGCTTCCGAACGAAAATGTGGTGGTCCGTCGTCAGTAATAGCTCCCGTTGGTCTTCAATCATTTGAATCATGGTAGGTTTGAGGGCGGGTATCATATTCCCCAGCTGAAATGCCAAAGTCGGTAGGAAGGTTATTGGGCTGATATTCTTGTTCGAGCAAAAAATGCCCGCAGCCAATGATCCGGAATTTACGAGATGCTCCACCAGAAGCTTCGCGGCAGACGAGCTGTGATCGTATTGTCGGCTTGGATATCTCAGCCAACAGACTTGATGCCCACGATTGTTCTCGATCCAGTTTGATATATGCGACATGATTCCGGTGGGGAGTATGGACGGAAGTTGAGGTATTCGACTGCCAGACAGTTGGGGTGCGGGATCAGAATCACGCGCCGCGAGCCGTTGCAACTCTAGCCAAGCTGCTAGAACTGTCAGAAAGGGGCGTCGAGGACGACACGACGGACAATGATAACACACCATCAGTCGAGGAATCCAGGATTCCGTGTTCGTACAGATAAAGCGATCGTACTTGCGTTTGAAACTTGGGTATTCCGATCCTCGCGTTTCGGTGCAGTTCTGGAAGGCTGGTCACAAAGATCTTCAAGGGGACTTGGTTCCTATGCAGAGACTCTGCGAGCCATACGAGGGCTTGGATAAGAATTTCAAGCGTAAGCCATGTATTCTCCATCTCTGGACTTTCGTCACATAGATCCAGCGAATCAACGACGATAAGCTTGAGAGTCATGGTTCCGCGAAGGGACATCATCGGATGGACAATGAGCTTGAGAAGAAAGTCTTGCAGTTCCTCGGTCGACATCGGGTGCACCAGGCCTGGCTCGTTTTGAAGGGCACTGCTGACGATGGTATTGTACGCGGGGAATTGTTTGGCAATCTGATCGACAACGTTCCGGAAGAATTCCATTGGCGACGGCCCTCCAACAAAGAAAATGCTGGCGGCGAGCTTATTTTCTCTGATACAGAACTCTGCGATAGTTCGGGCTATGTTGGTTGTACGAGCCGGACCGGAGTTCTCAATCCAACACATGTTCTCTCCATGGGTGTCGAACAACCAACGAGCCACTGCCGACTCGACCATCCCGATAGTGGCATCGCCCCAACCTCGATTCCAATTGTCTATGATCCGAAGAACATCTGGCATCGATAGCCTATGAAGGGGCTGATGTTCCCAGCATCTCTCCATGAAATTCCATATCTCATCCGAAATGGTTACTCCAGGATCATCGAATTGCGTTGGCCTAGTCGGCCGGGCACCTTGGATAACTCGATAAATGACTTCTGCGTCGTTGGCGATATCTAGGAATGGTAGTCTTCCTGTAAAGATCTGTCGCAGATGATGAAAATCATCGGCAAACCTTTGAAAAGGATATAACTAGTCACCTCTAGACAAACGTAAGCGAGGGCATAAATGTCCGTCGCTCTCGTTTTCTGGAAGCCAGGAAGTCCGAAATCATCAGGATGGATGAGCTCAGGCGCGAGCCATCGAGTCGACGCTTGATGATGAGATCCGGATTCCTCGTCCAAAGTTTCGATGAAGTCGGTCAGTCCGAAATCAGCAAGGCAAGCACCTCCGTCAGCATTGATGAGGATGTTAGTCTGCCGGGAATTGGTCGGACGAGTTCAGGTACACTCGAAAAGGCACATACTCCACGCAAATCACCATGGACGACCCCTCCATATGAAGATAGTTGATTCCGGAGCATATTTCGGCCAACTAGAGTACTAGTCGTAATCATCCAATTCCGTCAGTTCACAAATGGACATACACGTCGATGTAGATTGATGTTCGATGCTCCATAGGTCTTCCTATATTGTAGGATAGTGCCGTGACGCATCCATTGCGAGACCGTGCATATGTGCAGAGGGAACGTTTCAGTATCTATTCCCAAAAATTTAAGGACATTGGGATGCTGAAGACGATGCCATATATGCGCTTCCCGAGCGAGACGCTGCAGTCAAAGTGTCAGCTTCATCCGCTTCAAAAGAGCGATTCACGTTACACGTCGAAGGCGTTGACGTTCTCTATCCCGTGGCTGGTGGTGAAATAGCCGGAGACGCTTCAAGGCGACATCCTCCCCACGGTAAAGACCATGGTAGATATCGGTGAAGCCACCTCTGTAGATCGGATCCCGGTTCAGAAGTGTGATACCTTGCAGCGCCGTCATAATGGATGCCCAGAAATACGCCTATCAGTGAAGAATCCAGATATTCTGAACATGGGCGCTTGATCATCATTGTGGTGGTCGTATGATTGATTGTCACGTTCCCCACTTCATCTCTTCCACCGGTGTCCATATAACCCCTCGTCTTTCAGCTTGTTTCTGCTACGAAACCCCATTTTGTGTTATCGAGCTTGTTAGATGAGTAATCGCTGTTTCGACAGGTTCGTTAGGACAGGATAATTGCATTGCTGGTGGAGTGTTCCAAATTTGGGAATGTCCCGTGATTGTCACAACGATTCCACTAATCCATTTTCGCAAAACGTTCACCTCATCCGCCATGGTTGTCACCCATGTCTCGCAGCCAGCGTCACCAAACATTACCATCAAAGTGCATAAGAACAGAAGAAGGATTAGGCGTGGCAAAATCGTGGAGCAGTCCAGTCGCGGTGATGAAAAAATGCACGAGGAGGGCGAACCGTCTAGTGTACAGGCTGAACGAGAGACTGTCATTGCCCAAGCGGCCGCAGACGACGATGACGAGTTAATGATCGATGCCGACCCAACAACCTCTCTACAACAACCTACTGCAGCGCCCGCATTCCCTGCCCTAACAAATACAGGCAAAACGGCTCTGAAATCCGAAATCAGGCGAATAACGATACCTCCTCATCGAATGACACCACTCAAAAAAGAATGGATAAACATTTTCGGACCTCTCACAGAGATGCTTGGGCTGCAGGTTCGAATGAATGTGCCACGGAGATGTGTCGAAATTAGGGTAGGAATATCCCATCCATTACGAAGTTGGATCTGAATGTTTCGCGTCTGACAGACATCAAAACATACAAAGGAAATTGGTGCTTTGCAAAAAGGTGCAGACTTTGTCAAGGCTTTTGCACTGGGCTTTGACGTCAATGTACGCACTTCAGCATTGTGATGGTCGGCGAGGTCCTTATGATTACTTCCGACAGGACGCCATCGCCCTCCTACGATTAGATGACCTCTACCTTGATTCATTTGAAATCAAAGATGTAAAAACGTTGCACGGTGACCACCTTTCACGAGCAATCGGTATAGTCACCCCACGTATCCGGAGACTGCCTCCTAACTAGTCTTCACTAGGTCGTGTTGCTGGGCAAGATGGGAAAACGAAATTCACCATCGAAAATGCAAGCCGAACACGCATTGTATTGGCTGACACGTAAGTCTGCGTCTGATCCCTTGATGTGCTCTTAATGTCTGTCTACCTGGCCAGGAAAATCCATATCATGGGTGCTTTCCAAAACATCAAGATCGCCAGAGACGCGATCGTGTCCCTTATATTAGGCTCTCCGCCCGGAAAAGTATATGCAGGCTTGCGGACGGTGAGCAGTCGGATGAAGCAACGCGCGTTGTAATGACCTCTGCGGCATGATACCACATATACTCTTATCTTGTTATAGCTCTCGTGGCAATACCACATCTTCGTTCATCTCCGTGTTCATGTTCAGATCACCATGTTAGGGCTAAAATGCGGAACATTTGAATAGCAATGGACAAGGTACGATAGAACTGGGAATTAATGCCGATCTCAGAATGTCCTGCATTCACTGCTCACTCGGCCCCTCAGCCTCGCTTCCACTTTTCTTTGCCTCTTCATACTGATCCGCCTTCGTGTTACGCAGCAAACTATACCGAAAATGTTCATTGTGAACTCTGACGATCACTGGGTGGATGACCCACCTTTCCAAAGCTTCATGGTCCACTGGCGGTCCACTGCCATCCCCGACTATAACTTTGACGCCACTGCTCGGAATGCCGTTTACGAGAACGAAAATCCATCCTGGCCCAGGAGGGTAGACACCCCCATTAGGTGGACCGGTCACTCGCACTGAATTGCCTTCTCTTGCGGCTTCCAGATAAACCAACCGCGAATTCGCATGCACAGCATGTGTGACAAAACCGAAATCCATGAGTGCCACTGGATTTTTGATCATCAGAGATGTTCTGCAGCGGCCGACGGAAATACAGTATGTTCGCTCACCTTGCACACGACTTTCAGCACCCCTAGGTTCTCGACTTTGATGGTGATTGTCTGCCCGAATTCAAGCTTATCAGCGCGTTCAACAATTTTTGGGCGGTCTTCGGCCTTCACGTAGGGTGGAGAGAGCCACTCAACGCGATATTCTGTTCCATACTTGACCTCGCTTCTGTCCAAGTTTGGATTGCTGCCAGCGATCATGATATTCCCATCCGGAACCAGGGTCGCCACGCTGTGGTACAACCTCGGTATCTGAGTCGTAGGCAGGCCCACTGCTGAAAACCTCTGCCCAGTTGGCGCAGGGGGTTGTAAAGTACAGGAGTGAGGACGGGATTATCAGCGTTGGACTGACCGACTTGATCTGGCACGTTGCCATATCCAGATATTCCTGAGCCCGCACCATTCACAATCATGACCTGGCCATCCGGAAGAAGAACGGCGTCATGCATAGTCCTAGCTTGTGGCATGTGCTCTGTCTGCCATCCAGCCGCAATACCGTCTTCAGTCAAGAGTAACCGTGAACACTGGTCAGAAGCCGGATCCTGTGAGGATATTTTCCATGAAGGTTTAGTGTCGTCAATAGTCGAACCGCCACATAGCAGAATTTCGGGAGCATATCCGTTTTCCGGGGACAGAGGAAGCAACAGCCCTATGCCTGCCATTGGGTATGTGACTCGCACGCCATTCGGTATCTGAGGGAGACGCCGTTCTGTGTTTGATTTCCAGTCATAGATCATCGCGTCTTTGTTCGCCGACATGAACACTTTGCCATCCGGAAGGGTGAAAGCGATCGGAAACAAATTCGCGTTGAGGGTGTCTACCAAAAACTGGAGGTGGATCGGCAAACCGTTCGAACCATGTATAGACTTTGGTGGGAAAAATTCAATCGTTGGATTGTTGACAGTCTGGTTATTGTTCCATCCTCCCCGCTTTGAACCCCGATGATCATGGCGCTGCCGTCGTCGAGACGCAGAACAGTGTTGTACCATCTAGGGCTCGCCATGCGCAGTCTTGAGTGGTTCTCATACATAACACACCCATCGGCAGAGTCAGAGTCACATGGTTCAAAAACGCGGACAGCTTGCAAACCGTCCTCGTCACCGAAATCCGCCGAGTTGGTATGATCTTCGACGACTGGGTTCCCGCCTACGTTAATGAGCGTCCCATTTCCCAGAAACGTTCCGCCTGCGCAGAACGAATTCGACTTCATTCTGAGCGGCCTCACCGCGAGCGTCTGGAAATTAAACAGTGCAGCCCAAGCCGGATGCCCATCGATGCTGAGCGGGTTGTGTTCGACCTTGTCAATGATGATGGCGTGCGTCTGAGAAATCACAGCCAGCTGCATCGCGCTTACGCCAGTACTGCCCTTCTGTGTTAAAGTCCAGCTCTGCGAGGGAGAATCGAGTTGCGCTTCGAGTAGGAACGGCCGCACGCCTGGTCCAGGAGGCGGCCGCGCTTGCAGCTTCTCCGGGTCCGGTCCTCTGGTAACCACGAAAGCATCCACATCGCAAATAGCGTGTTCCTCATGCCGACGCCCGCGTCCAGTACAGACGATCTTGATCACATGGCGTCCATAATCTAAATCATACTTCCAGTAAATCCGTTGCTGAACCCGTTTCTCGTTGCTGTACGCGTCCACATCTTGCATGAATTTTCCGTCAATGTACACTTTCGCGATCGCATGACGCCTATCAGAGTCGCCGAACCATTCGATTCCTGTCCCCGTGAACGTGAATTTGACGCTCGCCCCGCGCTGTCCCGTTCCGCGCAGCGTGTTGTGAACGTAAGCAGGCGAGTAAGACTCAAACCAGTTCCCAGCATAATGTATCAGAGGAGAGGATGAATCGTAGCTTTTGGCTCCTGGCGGGACGTAATAAGGCGCGAATCTTGTCGGCACCGTTGATCCAGGAGTTGTATGACCGTTCCATGCAGATTTCTCTGCACGAAGAGGTGGCACCAAGAGCCATAGAAACAAAAAAACGAGCGTGTCAAACTAGCCATCAAGGCGATCTTTTTGAGCCAGAAGGTATTCAGATGGAAGAGTCCAAGGTTGCTTGAACGAACCCAAACAACGACACATAACACGATCCACGCTGCGGTGTTTGGATTGTCATCAAAGTACTACAGAGCGACACTACAAGGACTGTACAGTATCATAGATAAGCATAGGCACAATAGATGATAATGAAATTATACATGGACCTCCGGCCAATGAATTCTATTTAAATGAAATGTTCCGCAGGTCTTGATCTCTTAGGCAGCTTTCCAGGAGTTGTGCAGGCCGATAGTATCGTCAGGATTGGAATGAACCGGACTTGTGTTGGGTGCGCTATAGGCACCGTCCACCGAATCGGAAGAAGCGGTTGTGATCCTTAGTGCCTTCGACCGCACATTATCAGCGCGGAGGCCCTCTAGATGTTGGAGGTACTCCTCGTTCACGCCGCCAGTAACGTACTGGCCAGTGAAAACGGAGCAGTCGAATGTGGTGATGCTTGGGTTGAACTGCCTGACCGACGCCTGGAGGTCTTCCAGCGTTTGAAAGATGACCAGGTCAGCGCCAATAGCCGCAGCAATTGATTCTCATCACGACCGTGCGCAACGAGCTCGTTTCGCGAAGGCATGTCAATGCCATACACATTAGGGTATCTTGATATCGCGTGAATACCGTTGACAATCGAATTAGTTTTTGAACTTACCGAATCGGGGAGCGCAGCTCGCAACAATAACTTTTTTGGCGCCAACGTCTTTCGCCATCTGTATGATCTCCTTGGAGGTGGTTCCTCGAACGATTGAATCTTTTCGCTCGTCGACATATAATTCACAACGGACCGGTGCGCAAAATGACATACCGTCAACAATAAGAACATTCTTGTCAGCAAATTCGAGAGCCATGGCATTCAGCTTCCTCCTGACATTCTTCTTTCTAGAAACAACATCGTTTAACATCCTGTTTTCTCGAACGCAAGACAACGAACCTCATCTGTTGTCCGGGCATGATAAACGTCCTCCCGACGTAACGATTTTTGATGAACCCTTCACGGTAAGGCAGACCAAGCTTCTGAGCAAGATTCAGTGCGGCGACTCGAGACGTGTCAGGAACCTAAGGCGATGGAATGTCAGGCAAGGATCCAGAACGCAGAGGAGTTGATTATACGTACCGGAATGACGACATCGACGGCGAGGTCATGTTTTTTGAGAACGTCTTGCACCTTGACGGCAAGAGCGTCACCCATGGCCATCCGGCTGCGGTAGACGCTTATACCATCCAGGACGGAATCGGGCGCGCAAAGTAAACGAATTCAAAGATGTCCGGTGCAAAGGTGGCAGCGGGCGCAACTTGGCGTCTTGACACGCCTAACCGAGTAATAATGACGGCCTCACCTGATAGCACATATGTGAATAGATGCATCATGGTCGTTCAGCGGTAGGAAAAACGAAATGCTGAAGAAGAAACCGACCAGGCTTAACGTCCTCCCATTCCGAGAATCCAGAGCATCGCGACGACGCTCTCGCTGGCGAACAAGTAGTCTTCCCACCTTCCGATTTTCGGACACCCATTCCGACGGGTCGGATGCCGTTAGGGTCCCTGAACGCAATGATACCAAAGCCAGCCAGCATGGCGACGCAAGCATAGGCTCCCTTGACTTGGCTCATCATACCTCCGATGGCGGTGAAGATATCGTCCTCGTTGATGCGGAACTTGCCCGTCTGCTGCAAGTTGTTCGCAAAGATGTTGAGGAGAAGCTCGGAGTCGGAGGCCGTGTTGATA
>SJRY01000071.1:0-91605 GCA_011319805.1 Macrocybe gigantea | reverse complement strand
CTATCCTGTGACCTTCGTGGAGGGCTCCGATTCTGCGCTTGTACTTGTGTTGTCAATGTAATCATCACCAACAAGAGTCCTGTGAAAATCGACACTCTCCATGACAGGCGGTACAACCAGGTCAAAAACAAATGTCTAACAGAAATTAGCAGAAATGTGAATCAATGAGGAAAGGACCTTACATGGGCTGCCGTCATAGCCGACAGCGACTTTGTGAATGCTTGAGAAATTGATGGCAACACTGGCGCCCTCGGTTCTACGTTTGAATCGCCGAGCTGTAGAACGTTTGAGATAGAGAACGAAACCATGAATAATGCATCGACCTTGATTCTTATGACCTTGTGCTCATATTCAAACGAAAGCCAGGCCTTGGATCGCTCCCTATGATTCGACTCCCATTCCACGGAGAAAGCCCGTGGAGCAACGGGCTGCTTCTCACTATTAGGATAACTGGGGTGGTAAAACACGCCGACTTGGAGTACGTCGACGCGAAGGCTATCATTCAAAGCCCAAATCTTCCGCTGGTGCTCCTCCTCGAGATCTGGATCGGTGTAGGGCGTCCTATCTAGTTCAAATCTCAGGTTTGACGGAGGACTTCCGCAGGGAAAGAATTTGAGTTTTCGACGCTCTATCTTGAAGGGAGTAGCTTTGATCCATCGCAAGAACTTCTTCGCCATTTCATCATCAGGCAACGTGAGCACGCCAGTGCCGTCGTTTCGAACCCCTCCTGCTTGCGATGGGTTCAGTGTAATTTTGAAATTCATCTGTCGTTCGCCCTATGAAACTGATCGCGATGACGAGGAGTGAACTCATCGGAGTGGAGGATCTTGGCGATCTCGCGTTTGACGTCGTTTTCGGAAAGTTCAAAAGGTACATAGTGAATAGCGAGATTCATCGCTGAACTCTGTCACTTGGGGAGAGAGAAGACGACGATGGGTGAGATAGCAGCGCTTGCTGGGCATGTCTTTTAAAGGAACATCTAAACGGTCTTTTATGCACGCGTTTGTGGACACATCCACGCTTACCTAATCGTGGACCAACTACCACCACGAATTGCTGGACTATATGGACGAGGCACACGTCATCCCTGGCATGTATATCTGTTCTGATCATCTTCACAGCTTCTAGGACTATCTGCCGTGGAAGGGACCACAATCAGCTTTCTTTGTTGGCTTTGACATCCGTGCTTGTGCCAACGTCTTCGTCTTGGCCATCAGGGTATAGGGATGTTGTTGGCCGAATGTGTAGTACTCGCCCAAAGGATGTCAGAATAGAGCTGGGCCAATGTCTGCAGAACGTCAAGAACGGTACTGTTGAACTAAGGAACTCTGGCGATCTAGCTGCTCTTCTTCGAGGCAAACTCATGAAACATGGCCGTACATTTTCCCTCCACATCAACAGCTCGTGGTGGCTCTCTATCCCGAGAATTCTTCTAGCAACGCAATTCAACAGTCCCGAGGTACGTTGGTTCAGCATACAGTGAGGTGAATGTTGCTCATTTAGCCCTTCTGCAGCACCAAGGTCTGGCCAGGTTGATCCAATTTCCTACGCCTAATCTTGATTCCCAAACGACAGAACCAGATTCCGAGGTAAAATTGATTGTCTAGGCTGGAAGATGGATTTCCATCATGCCCAATAGGAACTGCGAAACCCGGCGTCCAGCTCACTCGACCAGGTTCCCTACATTCAACTCAGGATAACGATTTACAAACTTTATCATTCCCTTCGACCCCGGTTCCAGCTTGGACATCGACTTCACTGCCATATCTCCGGACGTATCTTATCTTGATCCTGCGTTCATACTGTGCACCGTGCCCTTGACCTGCCAGATTTACGAACCGCTAAGCAGCGTTCTTCCGCGTGCCTCTACTCCCTGATGATATCGTTGCACTATGTTCTTGAACTCCTCATGTCCTGTCCGTCGCCTTTTCTCGTCGATCAAGTCAAGAACATAACCGACCTACATATTTCCGAGATGAAGATTCTCGAAGATAGACTTGTAGATGACGCCGTTTTGCGCGCGGCGACCGTGGGTGCCGTAGGGTTGCAAGGTTGGAGAGAGACAAGACTCGCCTGTGCCTGGCAAGCGGGCTTGCTTTCTGCTGGTTTTCTACAGAGGTGGAGGATTACTGTCACGAAAGTGAGCGATTGCTCCTAGTTTGAACGCATATTGTCCTGTACCATGATTCTTCTATGCACTTGTTTGCTCGATGCCTCGCAAGTCATGTCGTAGTACGTGTTTCGTTCCCCTCAGGTATTATTAGCTTCAATCCCGAGGGTATTGTCTTGGTTTCTTTCCAGTTTCAGTCCTTACTTTCGAAACTGGGCGACTCGGTTCCAGCGTCTACACGGATGCGAAGCTAGCCGTTTCTAGACGCTGAAACATCATCATTCTCTAAGGTTGCTATAATCACGAAATGGCACGTATCTGAGGGAATGCCGTCAGCGTGGGGGAGTCCCTACCGAGCCGTGTTATCTACATTGCAGATGACACTTACTGAGATATCTAGAAACAAATTGTTCCACTGTACAGCAGATTAGCCAGCGAAGCATATAAATACAAGCGTATATCAGAAAATAGCAAGCCAGCGACTAATGGAGTTCGTTCTATGTGCCATCACTTGCAGGAATCTCAAGTCTCGTTTTCCTCGTCACTCAGAAAGAGGTCAGCATCGTCTCCGTCGTCAACGGGGAAACCGAGATTTCTCGAGGACGAGCGAGGCAGGATGCTATGGCTGTGGTAAGAGATTCAGCAGGAGACCAGGAAAGAAACTGCGAATGAATCGACCTACCGGTCTAGCAAATCGTGAAGCCCAGCGGGGCCAGCAACCCAATCCGCCCGCACCCAGTTGTGTACCAGTTCTCCGTCGCGGTATACAAGTATCGTGGGCAGCATGTCGAGGTCCACGTCCTCGTCATCGCTGTCCTCGTCCTCCTCACTTTCGTCTTTGTATTTTTCATAATCCTTTTCGTCGTACGGATCATCGTCATCGTCATCTCTGTGCTGAGGCATGACTTTTGAACGTGATATCCGACTCGTTTGGGGCCGTGGCATGGCCATACCGGACCTGGACGACGTGAAGCCTAGCTTTGACGCCCTCGCGCGCAAGAACTTCGTGTCCGGGTGTAATCTCGCGAGCGGGGCAAGGGTATTATCCACAGTATAACAACGCTCCAGGGACTATAATGAAATAAGAGAAGAGCATGAGAAATTGAACAACGGAGCATGAAAGACGAACTTACCGGGTCGTATAGATGAACGACGATCCAGACACCTTTCTCTTCGTCTTCGACGGCGCTCAAAAAACCCTTCACGCCGACTTCTCTTAGATGCCCAAATTTCCCCTCTTTCCTCCGTCCAAACACGTCCCTCCGCTCATCCGCACCCATCTCTTGCGCCTTCTCCATTTCCTTCAACACCAGCTCATCGATCTTGCCGTCTAGCCCGAGCCATGCCTTCTCCCTCTCCTCTTCTAGATACGTCTTCGCCCCAGATGGACCTTCTCCATCTTCTCCCTCATCTCTTCCGCCTCTTGCGCTCGCTTTTCCCGCTCGATCGCCATCGCCTCGTTTCTGTCCCGGATGACACCTTTTACACCCGTGCGACCTGGAACGCCCATGCCGATGGATTCCGTTTGCCTCTCCTCTGCCTCCGCTTCTGCCCTGCGCCGAGCGCGCCGCACATCATCTGCGTCATAGTCGTAACCCTTGGCTTCTAGGGCTTTGATCTCGTCCGGCAGCTCGTCGTCGTGCCAGCCGGCATCGGGAGAAGGTGTCCGCGTGGGCGACGAGGAACGCTCGCCTCCGCTAAAGAGCTTTCCGGAGAGCACGAGCGCCTCTAAGTCTGCGTTCTGGTGTCAGATGGAGACGCGCCCATGGAACGGAAAGAAAACTTTTGCCTTACCATAATGTTGAGAAGGATCGATTTGGCAAATTGGATGGGGCCTGTCATCACCAGTTGTGATGTGATTCGTAATCGTAATCGTTATCTGATAAACTAAAAGCTGGTATCACAGGATCATGCAGGAAGTAAGCTACAGCAGATGAAGGAGTCAGAAAATCGTGGGGATATCGTGAATAAATGAAGGTCCGGAATAAATAACAGTGAAACGAAGGAAATGTGGGTTCATGTCCTTGTCCGTGGTGAGACTTTGCTCGCATGCAGGTCCTTGACGTCGAAAAATAGACTGAGCGAAAATGTAACAGAAAGCAGGCAGGCTGCTGCCGTCGACGTGTTATAGCCATTGCACCTGTATCAATAGTCAGGGGAGATGAACAAACGAGCTGATGGGTTGTCCAGAATAAAGCTCACCAGCCCTCGAATCCCCCGCTTGGGCACCTTTTGCCAATCAGGATAAACACAAAAGCGGCGCCCCAGAGAATCACGCCCGCTACATCCACCGCCGCAATCTTCCTCGCCCACGCCCGCGCACGCTTCCACTCTTCCTCCATTGCTAGCCCTTCAAACACGCCCTTCCTTCTAGGTCGCTTTTTGCCACCGTTGCTACGGTAAGCACCTGGAAAGCTGGGAGCCTCATCATCCTCTTCGTCGCTCAAATCCTCCCGTCTTCCAAAGGCTTCCGGGTCCACAATGAGATTGACGTGAACATCTCCTGGCACGGGCATGCCGCCCTTTCCCTTCTTGCCCTTCTTATCACCTTTCCCTTTCGGTTTTTTGCTGCCTGGAATGCCATGGACAGGGAGGACCATCATGCCACTCGCAAGCGGATTGCCTGAAAAGCCTTTCCGTCGTTTCCCTCCACAGCAACAGGGTCGAAGAAGAAAAAGGTAGAGCAGGACTAGCAATGTGACGACCGACAAGATATATAGCACGAAGGCTGGAGGCTTTCCTGCGGGAGGTGGTGTCTCTTTCGGCTTGACAATCTGAAACGCAAAAAGTTCAATGCTATTTGAACGGGCACGAGACGCAGACATACTAGAGCGACGTATATAGCAGGCACGCAAGCTGCGAGCGCCAACACTATCTGCAAAAACCTCACGGCGATCCTCTTCTTGGGTCCTTGAGTGACCAAGTTGCCTCTCTTGTCTACCGTACCCACAATGGGCTTTCCGTTTTCATCAAGCAGGACTCCCGTGTCATCTACAACGGCCCGATTCTTCCCTTTGTCATCCTTTCCGAATTCACGCTGCAACATCTGCACGCGTTCTTCTATCACAGAGGGGTCCAAAGGAGGATCGCGTTCTGGAGGGCCGTTGCTCCACGGCAATAGTTCTCTAGTTGAATCGTGCCCGAGTGATGAAGTAGGCCCATAGCCGTATGACTCGGTGGGTGAGTAGGGACCATACGTTGGATCGAACGGCGAACGTTTGAAGGGCTGGGGGAGATGGGAAACGGGGATTGTTGTATAGATGTCCGGGGAGGTAGACTGGTTGCGCATTGCACCATTACCGTACCAGCTACGGGACCAAGCAGGAAATGCCGAGATGTCGACCTCTGACTCTCGCACCTGCGCAGGGGACGCAATGTATGGTGAACGGTTGGGGCGGGAAGAGGCACCGCTGGTGTGTCGCGACGGGGTCGGCAAGGAAAAAGGACGATGATTCGGTGTCCGCGAAGACGTGTGAGTGTGAGCATTGGAGGAGAGCGTGCCGTCGCGCGAGACAAGGGAAGGCGGATTGAGGGTGTCATAGCTACGCAGCGGCCGTATTGAAGACGGAGGATACGAGGTGTATGGATCAAAGGTCGGACACGGGTCCTCCGCTTGACGAACACGCAACGTCCGCGCATAGTCGGCCAAGTCGAGCGCTTCAACTGAGACGTCGGATCCTTCTCGCTTGGACGATCGGTGGGATAGTTGCGGAAACAAATTCTCGTCGATCATGGGATCGTATTCACCCGGACGGGAGCGATTGAAACGCGGGTTTGGCGTAATTGTGGGCAGGGGTTCGTAGGGATCTGGCGACCATGGACGACGGAACTGTGAAGGCGCAGGAAAACTGTCAGGGCGATGGTCCGAAGGCATGTGGGAGTCGTGAAAATCGTGACGGTGTCGTTAAAGTGTAAAAGTCTGCGTAGAGTATGTCGGGACAAGGAGCGGACTATGTGCGATGCGACTGCGAAGGATAAAGAACCCTCGCTTGTCGTCGAGGCCGATGATCAGAGGTGCTGCGGATGGAGTAGGATGCTGCCGTTTCGTGAGAACGCTTTCCATAAACTGGCGCATCCCCGCCCATGCCGACCCCCTGGCGTCGACGTCAAGCGCGCTGGCTGCGTCTCATTCGTTCTTCTCGCTGGCGACACTCGAACCACGATACATTCATCGCCATCTTTTCCAAGCATTCGTGCCATCCTCTGACTTTACGGCGTCGGGGGGAGTCGGCCGTGAGAAGCACAAGCAGCGGACTGATGCCGAGATATTTACGTGCTCTGCGATGACCGTTCCAGAGCCTACTCCAGGTAGTCAAGCGCATCTCTCAGGTTGGGCCAGACAGCCATGACATTGACCACCTTCATCGTCGACACGCTCGGCCTGACCAAGCTACCACCGCACCTCCCGACGCTCGTCTGCTCCTTCCTGTGCTTCCTCTTCGTGCACCAACTCCTCGCACCCTGGGCCAGCAAAAAATGGTTTCCCGTTGCTTATGGCAGCAAGTCGAGACGCGCAAAAAATAATTGGTGATTCTGCGCATGCACTTGTGTTTTCTTGGTCGTACGTGTTTTCTCAATCGCAACGGGCCTCGCCCCTGCACAGGTCGATACACGTCGTGTCACAGGTCCATACGGTCGTCATTGTTCCGTTGGGCCTTTGGATTCTGGCCACGGAAAGCAGATCTAAAACAGAAGACAGAGCATTTGGTTGGGACGACGACACGGGATTCGTCCATGCGATCGCATGCGGGTCTGTGTTCCGTCACTCGCTCCAGATCTAAAGCATATATTGAGCCCTCTTTCTTTTCTGATAGATATTTCCTGTGGGATAGTCTGGACGCCATAGTCAATTTTATAGACCCTGGCTTTGTCGTGCATGGAGCGTCTCTTCCGGTTCTTTGACGATGGCATCCCGGCTTATCCATCCATCTATAGGCATAGCATGCCTGGCCATATATGTCATGTCCTACGTACGTCTCGACCTTTTCCGCAGCCGGTACCAAGCTCGTATAACGCTTCTGGGTTCTAGAAACCATTCGTTGCATACTATGGCACAAGGTGCTTGCTATGGGAAACGTGTGTTCTATTTTAGCCCACCTTATGTCCCCTGATTTATCCTATATCACAGGAGCACGTTTTTCCTCAACATTCACTGGTTCGATCCATTCGCGTTCTGGGAAGCGAGCTGCCATCTGACTCTCTATGCAGGTTTTTGGACAAAACGAACCGGACAGGAAGCACACTCCAGCTCATCAATGGGATTTTACTTCTTGCCTCCTTCTTTGGGGTCAGAATAGTCTATGGTGGCATGGTGGTAAGTCTATTCGTCGGATACAGTTTGAACCATCTAATTAACCTTTTCTAGTCGTACCAATTCTTTCATACCCTCTTTGCTACGAAGGATGAATTGTCGCTGCCATATATCCTTGTGTACGGAGTGGGTAACGTTATGTTGGTCGGTTTGAACTGGTTATGGTGTGTACATTGTTTTAATTGTTTCTTTCAATTCACTGACCTGCGGCATATTCGCCGCAGGTTCTCCAAGATGATCAATGCCCTTAAGAAACGATTCTCTTCGAAGAATGGAAGCGACCGACGCAAACTACCCCGAGTTCATGAGACGAACGTTCTCGCGAGCGGCATCGATCATCGGGTGAATGGAACGGCAAATGGCTATGGAGCAAGATGAGTTTGCCTCCAGACAACCGATCCTACACCGCATAGAAATATTATCGATAGAGTTTTGCACCATCTAGATTGCATTAACTTTGTGGCTGCTTGCGTGCCGTAATACCCATGCGACCATTACCCGATACAGTGTTGTATTCTTCTTCTACTTTTCGTGTATGTATGCGTCTTGAACGATGCGACGAACTTTCTGCTCCCAAGAGACCAGATTGGCATGACGAGAGACCTCTATGCGCAACTCAGAGTCTGGTGAATTCAAGATAGTGTGCACGTAGGCAAATGCCAAAGCATCCAAAGGAGTGGGTTCCCTATCCAAACATGTTAGCACGAAAGCCAGAGGCAGAAGCCTGGATAACGGAATACCTTGAACCGAGGAACCAGGCGTCATTCCCCAGACGATCGGAGAGAGCAGACATGGCTTCTCTGTAATCAGCGTAGATATTTAGCCGAGATACCCGGGTGCCCGAGGGGGGAAATAGCGAAGTGAATCCCGTCAGAGGAGCCACGGGAGTCGTGACGAGCGACTCGAGTGAAGGTTTCGATGGCGCGGCGAGCGTCAACAGTGATGCAACATATGAAGGCTCCGGGGTCGAAAGAACCAGCGCAGCGTGGACGTTTCCTTCGAGCAGAGAGACCCATGCCCTGCTCTCGTCGCGTGCGGCTTCGTCCTTGTAGCCCTCTAGATCTGAGTTCTTGCCGGGAGGAGGCGGCGGAAGTTGCGAATCCGCCCACGACGGGATGTGGTGTGCCGCGAGGAGCTGTTCGCGCGAGACGTGCAGGTTGGGCAGCCGGGAATCCATGGCGCCCTCTGGGCTGACGTCGGAGCGCGTCCTGAATGCCTTGAGCCCTCGCAGCGCGAGGTAAGCCTGCCACTTGAGGCATTCGACGTCGCCGCTGAGAGGCGAGCCTGGTTCCGCTGGTGGATAGATCCAAAGCGTCGGATAGGCATGGCGAGTGGTCGCAGGTGAGCAAGGCACGGGCGGGTAGGTATGGAGGGGAAAGAGGGCAAAAAAGGCGCGGACGGGGGCAGGAATGGGTATTTTGGAGGAGGACATTGGCTGCTGAGCTGTGTTTGTTTGACGTGTTGTCTGTCTCTCTCAGCGCTGGCATGTCATGTCCGAGTCGTCGTCCGTCCCCTCCAGGCCAGTGACGCCCGTGAGCACCCTTCCCGACCAGATCCCTACCGCCAGGCCCTACAGGTTCGTATGGGATCCTTCCTCGCGCAGGCCCGGCCCAGAGAGTGTCTCAGGCACGACGGAAGGGCGCGGCGGAGGAGACTACTTCTCTGCTCAGCCTCGTCTCAGCTTCCTCAACTCGTCGTCGACGGCCGCCCTCGCACTCGGTGCGCTCCCCGCGGAGTGGAGCAGCTCGAAGCATGGCTTCCACGGTGAGTGTTAGACACTCCCATCCAACCTATACATGATGTTCACGGAAAAGGGTGCATGTCATTAAGCTATCTCTACCATGCTGAACAACCCGCACAAACGCCAGGCCCCTCCCAAAGCCCACTCTTCGTTGCCCCCCGTCGTTCCCGCCGATCTCCCCCGCGTGCGTCGCAAGGACTTCAATTCGTACCTCCGTGTGATCGGTCCAGAATGGGAACACTTCCAACGCAACATCCAGTTGGGACGAGAAGGCCTTGCGCAGCTGGATCCTGGTCCATCTACACCCCGCGCTTCCACCGACGCTGATGATGTGTATCTACGTTCCCGCCTTCCAGGTCCACTCGAAGCGAAGCCAGTCCCTCCTTTAGACTCCGTGCCGCCAGTCTTTTTCGAACCACTGTTCGACCTGGGTGATCCCCGCACGTTCAACATCGTCACCGAGCAAAACCTCTCCTCAGACGGCAGGGAATATGATCCCGCGATGCTGGCGCACTCAATTCCTCTCCTTGAGAAATTCTCTCATTACGCAGACACTGTTGAACAGCACCTGGTGCTCGAAATACAACGCCGCTCGACATCGTTTTTCGCCGCTCTCACCAATCTCCATGACTTGCGCTCCGAATCAGAGGAATGCCTCGCACGCATCTCGCGCCTCCGCACGCAACTCACGAATCTGGACGAGAATAGCGCCAAACGCGGTCTACAAGTAGTGCGACGTGAGACAAGGGCACTCAATGTGGCGAAGGTGGTTGAGGGAGTCAAGTTTATTGCTGGTGTCGTGGAGATGAGTAGAGTCGCGCGAGGTCTGGTCGGTGCAGGCCAGTGGGGGGAAGCACTGGGGATTATCGAGGACTTGCAACGGCTTTGGGATGGAGGAGCAGAGCAGAGCACTCCTTCTGCCAAGATGAAAATACAGTCGCTGCCGGAGGTGAAGGAGGAGCGAGAAGAAGAGCAGCACGCGCTCCAGGGCAACGGTGACAGTCCTGAGCATATGCCAAACGGCCTGAGCGGGCAAGTGCCGCCGCATTCTGGAAGACGGCGAAAAAACTCCTCACCTCCTCCAATTCCCCTGTCCTCGCTCAAAGCGTACTCCTCTCTTCCCGAGCATTTGCGTGCTCTCACGCTCGAAATAGCATCTTCGCTATCTTCTGAACTCGTATCGGTTCTGAAGGTTGATCTCGCGGACAGAATAGGTCGAAGGCGAGACCATCGCAAAGTTAATCCTGATCGTGGGGCCGAGCTGGATCGAAATTTCCGCGACCGCTTACGGCCCCTATTACATGGTCTAGTGCGCACAAGAAGGCTGAAGGACGGAATAATGTCATGGCGAGACATAGCGTTGAAGGAACTTCGTTCGGTTGTCAAGGAGGTAAGTCGGGGTTTCTTGATCTTATTCTACTTCCCTCAACCTTTCATCACAGAAACTACCTGCTATGGATTCTGAAGAAGATGGTAGTGACTCCACTCCCAACACAAGGTGTGTTTATCCATATTCATTTTCCCTAGATCTTGTTTCCCAGGCCTTCACTTCACAGAGCTGGCCTTGCAAATCATCTGCGGGATATGCCCCATCCTGACTTCATGCTTCTGCTGCAAGACCTATATGTCAGTTTGTTCAATGGTGTCGAAGGGGTTCGGGAGCAGGAGAGGGTCATTTTGGAGAACATCGAATCCACACCTGAGTCAGTTTTTTTTTTCCCAGCCACCCTTTTGTCATGCATAAATCTAAATTTCGCATAGGTCCGCAGGTGTGGATAGTATTGCCGCGATACAGGACGAACTGTCGGACCTCTTGTCCTCTGTAGCAGAGCTGGCCAATGCCCAGGCTGCTAAAATTATTTCATGTCGTCAAGATCAACATGTGTCGTTGGAGCTGGCGGACTTTTTGGTCTTCTTTAATGAAACCTGGGGTTTCGTCGTTCGTTGTGAGATTATCTGCAGAAGGATGATTGTCGGACTACGTGGCGCCGTGGTCAGCCAGGTATAAGTGCATTGAATTGTGATCTGCTTTCATCTGATCTGACCTGATCATCTTAGGCCAAGGTGTTTTTGCAAAATTTCCACCAGGCCCGGATTACGAAATCCGCGAAGTTCGTCGAAGATGAACAATGGAACCCCGCAGAAGTTTCGCCCTCCCTTCAACACATCACAAATGTCATCGTCGATTCGGCTGTGCGCGACGCGCCAGAACTTGTGATTAAATCGGATGCCGACACCATTTTCTCCGAGTCTCCGACTTCTCCTTCGTCCGATCGTCCAACTGCCAATGGTGACGGTTCTTTCCCTGCTCTGTCCCGCGGCCCACCACCGCCTCCTGTGAAATCCGACACAAACGGGTTTAGCAGCGTGTCCTCTGCTCCAGGTGCCAAGCATCTTCGCATAGACGAGCGGACATACTTTATCGTCTCTGCGACCGCGGAGGTCCTCGTACTGCTTCTAGACTATCTTCGTGTAGTCGTCAATCTCTCCATGCTAACAACAGATGCGATGAGCCGAGTCATAGAATTCCTCAAAGCGTTTAATTCTAGAACGTGCCAAGTTGTGCTAGGCGCCGGCGCCTTACGTTCAGCAGGTCTGAAGAACATCACGGCGAAGCATCTCGGTGACTATCGTGGTTCTTTTGGCAAAAACATGCTGCATTCACGCTAACGCGGTGTTTTTATGATGGACAGCGCTCGCGTCACAGTCGTTATCTGTCATGTTTGAGCTGATACCCTACGTGCGAGAGACGTTCCGAAGGCATCTGAGTCCCAAGCAGGCCGTGATGCTGGTGGAATTCGACAAGCTGAAAAGGGTGCGTCGACGATGAAGTTATTCGGTCCACGAGTTTTCACCACTTGTTTCTCGCTTAACAATGCGGGGAACGGCGAAGCTGATTTGTATTGTCCCTGCCTTTAGGACTTTCAGGAGCACCAGAACGAGATCCACTCCAAACTGATCGCGATCATGGGAGAGCGTCTGAACACCCACATCAAGACCCTGCAGGTGAGGGTCGCGTTATCTGCATTTGCTTCCTCCCACAGAACCTGACCTCGTGTTTTCCGTGTGTAAGGGTATCGATTGGAATGTGCCGAAACCGGGCGGAGGAATCAACGACTACATGGAAATTCTCATAAAGGAGACCGTCACGCTGCACAAGGTGTTGTCGAGGTACCTCTCGACACCGATTGTCGAAGTAAGTCCGCGTTGCCGATGGAACCCTTACCATTTTCGTTTTAAACTTCTGACTTCCAAAAAAATGCTAGTACGTGATGACACAAGTCTTTGCTGCAATCAACCACGGACTGTCAGAGGAGTATAGCAAAATCGAGCTGCCACATCAAGAGGCGAAGGAGAGGTAAGCCCACAAAATAGATGCATCACGTGCAAGACTAACCAATTTCTGAATGGTTTTTTTTTTCGGGCGTAATTATTTTCCCCGCCTTCCTAACACCCTCTTTTTCAGGTTGTTGGCGGATGCCAAATACCTGCATCAAAGGCTTTCGGCTCTCAAGAACGTGGGCATGCCGAGCGGGATGCTCGTGACCGTGGTTTCGGAGAAGACGATACCGCGTACGAACGTGCCGCCACCTACTCCCACGAGAAGCAACACCGTGCACAGTATCAGTTCTAGTGCAAATCAACGCTTGAAGGGCCTGCTTTCTGGCAGGTCTGCCACCTTTGACAAGGTTCTGCCCACTCCTATCCGCCAGGTGACGTCGCCACCGCCGTCGGCGGTCATCGCAAGCTCCAACTCGCCGACGCCGACGCCGTCCGCAGATCTACCTAGCATCGACAAGGCGTTTGCGGAAAAAGCTGCCGAAAACGAATTGAAGGCTCCGACCGCCACATCCAACACAGCGGACGAGACTAAACCATCTGCAGGGTTCAAACAAGTTCAGCTGGCCTCGCCGAAACCAGGTTCGGAATCGGAGCCCGACGCTGAGCTTGCCCCGACGCCGACGGAGGACCAAGCAGGCGCGGAGGTTTCTACGTTGGAACCGGGTAGGCTGAGTTTGTCACCGTCACCGCTTCCTGAGGTTCAAAGCGAGAAAGATGAAACGCCCGATGCGACGATGACGACGACGAATGCGGATTTGACGGTCTGAGATTGTTGCGAGTGACAGGTGACCGGTGACCGCTTGAACGGCAGTGCGCAGTCAGCTGGCCGTCAGATGCGTGCTTAGTATTGAAGCCGGTCTACCCTCCCGGTCCTAGTTCCTCTGTGCCGATGTTCAGGTCGGCCGTGTGGTTTCAGCGCTCGGTCACGCGTTGTGACTGTCCGGTTGACCTACGCGACGTCGAGAACCCAATCGAAAACCGCAACTCGTTTGACTGTTCTCACTTTTCCCCCACTTCCCTCCACCCTGTCCTTCCCTCTCGAAGACGATGGTTCTCGCGCATGATCCCATGATGAGTCGAAATTTAGCCGTTGGTCGGACGTCGGCATTGAGCGTTGGGCCACCAGTTTCATTTTGACCTGCTTGAACAGCAGCAGTGCGTGTCTTCTTGATGACAGGACTGTTTTGGCGGCTAGCGCGACTGCATCATCCATTTGCGTCCTTTCTGTTTCTCTTTGGGTACGATAGTTTGATTCCTGTTGCTCATGTGGACGGTGCTTTCTGCGATCTTCTGTCCCATTCTTGTTTCTCGTATTGCTGTAGTCGTTCTATCATCATAGTTCTTATCTTCATTGACCCGCATTAATACCTGCACAGCACAATTCAGTTGTCCAATATTCTCACTGGCGCTTCTCGTTGACTCAGTGATAGCGAAGGGTGGGCCGAGGACCCGAGTTTTCGTTGTTTTTGGTTGTGTAGGACGCAAACGTTCCACGCACATCGCCGACTTTCTTTGGGACCCTCTTGTTCTCCTTTTTCTTTCGTAAATACAAAAAGAGGGACGAATCAACAGAGATGCTCAGACAAATGCTATGCATGTTGGCATCGGCTTGGGGTATCATTGTTACGACTTGACATATGGTAGACCTTTTATGGGGACAAATGGCAGGAAACAGCTGAAATGTAACATTCTATTTGCGAGTTAATAGAATGAACCCTCGTTTCTTTGTGTGAGTGCATCGCCTTTGCGCGAAGTTCTTAGAGGGTCCCACAACAGGCTGCCGGCGTCAAGCGCAGATCGTCGTCAAAGTCAACGTGATTATAACGCAAAAGGAGGTCCAGGCTTGCACAGAGGAAGAGAATAGGGAAAAAAAGAAAAAGAGGACGCAATTGATCTCGCTAGCGCTTGCTGTGATAGTTGCAAAGCAGATCGCATCTTCCCGATCACCTACCTGACGTGTCCCCTCCACAGGAGTGAGCTGGGGGTGGTAGGTCCAACTGTATTTCGCAGAGACAGGGATTCCAGGAACATTTCAATGCTAAGCAGAAGGAGATGCGGAGCGCTGGCGTTGCTGTTTTCGACAGCGCATCGCAATCTGGTGTTGCAAGCTACCATAACGAGAAGACAAAGAGAGTGCAAAGGTAACAACGATGATCTGGGAAACGCTAATTTTGCAAGCGAGGCTTATTGACGGGGATCGAAATGCCGCGGCGCTTGAGGGCGAGAGCTGCACCGTATCGAACGAACAATGGGAGGGTGGACTGGAAGGGTTCTCTGATCTACAAAAAAGGGTCGCGCTGGGGCGGGACCGGCAGACAATAATGCATCACGTGAACAACGACCTCAATTGCGTTGCTCTGACGAGTTACAAGACTGCTGCGGTACGCTGTAAAATATTGGGCCAGTTCTGTGTCATGCATCTTACGGTGTTCTGACGTATGAATTGTTGCCGTCCGGCTGGGATGATGCCATCTGACAGTGAGGAGCGTCGTTTACAGCGTCGGTGAAATACGCTTCCCATGGTCGGGTAGCAACAAATTGAGCCCCCCCAAAAAGACTCGCCCGCCATCCGCGTCATAAATGACGTTGGAGCGCACTTGCCCTATATGGGTATTTGACTCGGCTGACGCACTTGTCACGTGTGAAACGTTTTGGGGGAGGGAGCTCGTAATCGTCTTTTCATGAGCAGGGAGGGACCGTGAGCAAAGGCGCATGATGTAAAGGTGGCGAGGATTCACGCCACACGTTTGAGCGAATAGGTATTAGGCCGCCGCGAGTCATCAGACCAAACGTGTGATGGCGCAGCGATAGAGTGATATAGAGCCAGCGAGGCAGGTGAGGGAAAAAAGAAGCACATGGCCTGGCTCGCAGATCTTGGGTTGGAACTCGGCGGAGGTACGCTCAGGGTCGTCCCAGAATGGAATGTGATAGATCCAGCCAGAACCCTGTCACGTGCGGTGTACCCGATTGAGTCACTTCTCGATTCAGAAAACGTTTTTCGTTGCGAATGTCGCGACTGCCCCAGCCAGCCCTATATAACCCCGATCTGCCGGCAATCCCTCTTCACCCACCTCCTCCCACATCATGTTCGAGGACGTCTGTCTCGCCTGTGGCAAGCCTCTTCAGCACGACAGGTATGTCTTTAGCCTTTACCTACCCCCCTTGCCCTGCATCTCACCCCGCGTCCTCCCCCAGCCAAGCATACTGCAGCGAGGACTGCCAAATATCAGACTCGTCTTCGCCTTCCATATCCTCTGCAAGCAGCGCCCTCTCCTCACCGAGTTTGGGTTATGCTGTCGGCGGCGACGTGCCTGCCCTCGTGCCATCAGCTTTGAGCTCCGCGTTGCTCAAGCAACACAGCTTCCATCGCCGTAATCAGTACTCCATCTCGTCCTCCTCGTCCACCTCGTGGTCAGGCCTGACGGACGACGACAACGACGACAGCGACTCCATCTTCAATTCGTCTTACGACTCCGCCTGCGTGCATGGCGTCGACACCTTTTACGAAGGCAGCTCAAAGTCCGCTAACTTTGCCTACCCCGCCGTGCCTTCCGCGCTTTCCTACGCTCGTCGCCCGTCCGGCACGAACAACGGTTCCACCTTGCTCCCGCCGCACAAGCGAACCCCGTCCACGCATGTGCACGACATTCCGCAGAGCGCACCCCTCGAGACCCATTCATACACCGACGATGACGGGGTTTACTCCGACGTCGGTTTTTCGTCACGCGACGAATCAGACGCCGAGCGTCAACCACCCTTGTCCTCATCGAAACCGAAACGCACAACACGTAACCGCACTAGCCTCCCAGGTTATTTCTCCTTGCTGCAGATATCCCCTTCTGACCATAAGCGGACGTCTGTCTCTGGCCATACCATTGCCCGCCCCTCTCCCCCGACACCAAAGCTCGCTTTGGCAGGCCCAGCTCTCGTCTCTGTGTCCGTTTCCGCTACTCACAGCACTCCTCGTGGACGTCGGCGGGTTCATGAAGAATCACTTGTGGGGCGTCGCCCTGACTGCTCGCGCTCGAGGTCGAGGTCTGTTTCCCGCCGCCGGGAATCGGAGCCCTTCCCTGTCCGATATGACAACCGTCCGAGTGTCGAGCAGATCTTTGACTGGTCTGTCATGCCAGGCTACCCGCAAGGACGGGCGCCCGTCAGGAGGAACAGTTCCCCTCCCCCTAAAATGGTGCTCTCGCGCGATGAGCACGCCGCCGTCTTCATCGCTGACGGTGCTGCGGAGACCCTTGGCTACAGGAAGGCCAGGGGTCGAGTACGCACAGACTCTGACGACGTGAATGCACCTGGTTTCGGCAACGGTCGAAGCGGACTGCTGGATCGAGAACGCTCCGGTCGTCTTCCCACCGTGCCGCTATGAATTGCTACACGACCACTGACAAAAATCTTGATGGCTCTTTGTTACCTCACATTAGAAGATACCTAACGCCATGCATGCAATATTATCCTTTCCGCAATCATTCGTCACAAATTCGGACTCAGCAACTCTTCACATTCGTCGTCGTCGTCGGTCGTCTAGCTTTCGAAATCCAGACAACTTGCTGCATTGTTTCGCAACCACTCCATGCATTTTCCGAACTCCACTCTGCAAAAAGCATTAGCATACTCACACCATTATCTATTTCAACAAATGGAAAAAAAATTCTTTTATTTTCCACTCTCATCTTCACACACAAAAATACCAGCTCGTTGTCCATCAGATCGTTCAAAACACTTGTTCACACGTGCACATATCTACTCACATAATATCCTTTTTGTTACAAGAGTTCTTTCGCATATGTCCACGTAGGTACCTTGACATTCGGCCTCTCCCCCTTTGCTCCGCATTAGCATGACAATGTTGGCATCATTTTGGAGAAACACATTCAATAGTGCCGATCTGGAATTGCATTAGTTTGACCAAGGATTGCGAATCGATGTCTGGAATGACGGCGCGGATGGCAAACATGAACCAAGTCAATTGGACTGAATTCCGACCCCTGAGACCGCTGCGTGATCAGGGGGTGCAAAACAACATCTCATGATCAGTGCGGTCATTTGAGAGGTACCCATCGAATCCAAGCCGACATATTCCAGCCCGTGTCAAGAAAAATTTTCTCGTTCTCAGTCGGGCCCATGATCCGCATAAAAAATCGACAGGAGTTTCAGACGTGACGTGCGATCACCGAGTTTTTTTTTTTTTGCGAAAATGGCTTTGCAGACCAAATTATGTAATATTCCTAGTTAATTTGTCAGCGGCTTATTGGAGCCGGTGTTGCCCAGCAGGGCGTTTCCCAATTTAGGCACCTTCCTCTTTCGGCCTATCCTCTCTTGGTCGTGCTTCACGGTTTGCCCTCTGCCATTCCTGCGCATGATGGTACGTACTATTGGAAATGGTACACTGCAGGCAAACTTGTGGCTGGACAGACGTTCTGGACGCTACCCGACTTGCTCTGCTTTGTTCGACACCTCGTGTAGATGCTTGAGCGGAACACGTTGTGCGTTTTGCAAGCGATGAGGAGTCGACGATGATAGCGGCCTGCAGGCCTGCGCCTGTCGATGATGGGGTTAAATTGTTGAGTCATTTCTGGTCTTCCTGTTCGCATGCGCGAGTCTTATCTTACCGGCTATCGTGGTGCGTGCTGAGTTGGTTGTTTTCATCGATAGCTCGTGAGTTGTGAGAGGGAGAGTGCAGCTTGGTATGCAGCTTGTATTGTACCGTACGATATGTAGAGAATCGCAGCGAGCAGAGGAGGGCGGACAAATGCAGCTGTGTGATCATATCAGGCAAGTCGTCGTCCCCGGACGCCTCAGCAACACCAACCACCACCACCATCCACAATAATAAAGTCCGAGTTGCGAAACGTCTCTTTGTCTCGTTCCACCATCCTCCTCTCACCCGCCGACCTCGCACTGCGCCTCGTCCACCATTGATCCCCTCGCAGCCGTCGCCCGGGAATCTCTTTCCCCGCCTTCCTCTTCTGTCCTGGAACCCGCCGCGCAGCCGCCTGCCCGCCGCGGAACCGCCCCAGCAGCGCCCCAGCAGCCCGCCGAGAGCCCGTCCAGAGGCCCCGTACCCGAACCAGCGACGAGACTCGTCCCAGCTACACGCCCCAGGTCCGAGCTTGAGCTGCACAGCGCAGGAGCCACCGACTCTACCCATTCGTCAGACGGTACGTCGTTGTTATTTCTACCTCTTTCCATAGCTGGCTCATGAATTTCATTCCGCATGGTCTGCAATCTGCAAATCTTTCTTCCGCTCTCATTTGCACCTCTCTGCACTCGCCTCGCGCTCGCACCACCGTTTCGCCCTGTCAGACACCGAGCTCGCCAGAGCAGCGAAGCGACAAAGGATCGAACGATCCCCTCCGATTCCTCTCTTTCAACTGCCTCCCGATCAGCCTTCCCACCCGACCGGCACCACGTCGCGCGCGACCGGCACCATGCGACTCACAGACTCTGACCAGGACTCGAACCTCTCCGTCTCCCCAGACTGCGCCGCGCACGCGGGGCCCTCGATGCGAGGACTAGGCCATCCTGGTTCCTCTTCGTCCTCATCTACCGCCGCGGTGGTGGCGGCGGCGTCCAATGGCCACACGAACGGAGCCGGAAACGGCTTTGTGGGTGCGACGTCTACGAATGGCTTTTCCTCGTCACCGCCAGTCACGAACGGCTCGTTTGGAACTACTGGGAATGGCGTCGTAAAGCACCGCAAGGCGACCGCCAGAGTCAACTTGTCTGGTACCACCTTATACGACGACGATTCGATGGTAGACAGGGAGGAATATATCCGGTTGGTCATTCAGAGTCTGCGGGACGTTGGATACATGTTCGTTTGTCGTGTTTTTCTCGATATTCTTGTTTTTCCCTTCTTCTTTCCTCTCTCTTCCTTTCGCGATGAGCCGTTTCTTACATCTTTCTTTTTCTTGCTGTAATGCTATAGCGAATCAGCTGCCACGCTGGAAGCAGAGTCTGGTTATTCTATGGAGTCCTCGGACGTGTCCAGTTTCAGACACTTTGTGCTTGAAGGCTCGTGGACAAAGGCAGAAGAGGCGTTGTCGCATCTCGGCGTCAGCGAAGAAGGGATATGGGTAAGTTCACTCTTTCATTTTCTCTTTCCTGTCCAATATCAATCCTCGTTCCTATCGTGCTTTTGCACGCTCTCCAGGAGGCCAAGTTTCTGATAAGCCAGCAAAAGTATCTTGAACTTTTGGAAGCCAGGAAAACGACTGCGGCTCTGTATCTGCTACGTAACGAGCTCGCGCCTCTGAGCGTAGATCCCGACCTGCTCCACACCCTCTCAAGGTCAGCTCACAGTTCCATCACAGTTTTGAACCCATATAGCTAAGTCGTGCTTCCAGTTTTATCATGTGTTCCGAACCGGACGACTTGCGGGCACGCGCGCAATGGGACGGCGCTGCAGGAACGTCAAGACGACGGCTATTAAACAGCCTTCAACGTGATTACTTCTCTAGATACCTTCGTTCGCTTTCGCACGCTGACCGACGTACCTAGGCTACATTCCATCCTCTGTCATGATCCCTCCACGACGATTCACTACACTAATCCACCAGGCGCAGATGTACCAACGACAGCGATGCTTATACCACAACTCACCCTCCAACACTTCTTCGTATTCTCTTTACACCGACCATCAATGTAACAAATCTGCATTCCCCAGAATAACAACCACCATCTTGGAAGTCCACGCGGACGAGGTTTGGAATATGGAATGGAGCCACGATGGGTACTATCTTGCTACCGCGAGCAAAGATAAGACTGCCATCATTTGGAAGCTAGGGGTACGTTTTGCATTTTCGAGTTGAAATACCGCTTTTTCGATCTGGCGAAACACTTTTAGACGGAGTCCACACAAGATTGGACGCTACACCATATCCTTCGCGACCATCCTTATCCCGTGGGTTGTTTGGCTTGGTCCAAGGACGACTCTATCCTACTCACAAGTTCGGACAATTTCATCAAGCTTTGGAATACAAAGGTGCGTGATCATTGCAGCCGTTGCCTCGTTGATTGGTTGACAGTTTCTATACATCGCAGTCCGGATTATGTATACAAACCCTTGAAGAACACTCTGACACCGTCACGGCTCTTGCGTGGCTCCCAGACGGTACGGGTTTCCTGTCAGGTGGCCTAGACCGCAAGATTATCCATTGGGTAAGTACGGTTCAGTTGTCATTCTCAACCTTCTCGGTTCTGATTTGCTCCACGACGTCACAGGACGTGGATGGGAAATTACGGGAGCACTGGGGCGCAATACCCATTCGGGTAACCGACTTTGCCATCACTCCCGACTTTACGCGTTTGGTCACCGTCGGAATGTATCACATCTCCAATTCTGGCGTGAATGATGCAGCGGCGGCTTCGCATCGAGTGTCGTCGTACAGCGATGTTGCAGTACCTGGCCATGCCGGGACCGGCGTAGCGGTTAATGGGTCTAGAACGTCAGACAACAGGATGATCATCTACGATCTGGCGACGAAGCAGATAGAATCGTGCGTGTCGCTGCTACACCCAACCGGCCCCTATTTCTGACGTCCCCTTTTCGTAGATCAATCCGACTAGAAGGTGAATTGACGAGCATCAAAGTGTCCCAAAACTCGCAATACGCACTAATCAATCACGCTCCGAACGTAGGATTCCATAACTCGAGATTTGCGTATCGTTCTCGATCAATTGACGTGCTCTACAGGAAATACATCTCTGGGATCTTAAAGCGGGCAGACTGGCTCGCAAGTACACGGGCCAGACGCAGGGTCGGCACGTCATCCGGAGTTGCTTTGGCGGCATTGATGGCAATTTCGTGGTGAGCGGCAGCGAAGGTGAGCACCTGTCCCTGAGTTTTCGATTTGGACTATAATGACCGAGTTTCTAATGTGTCGCAATCGATGATGCAGATGGCAACGTCTACGTCTGGCACCGCGATACGGGGATAGTGTTGGAGGTGCTGTCAGGCCACGGCGAAGGGAGTGTAAACTCAGTGGCATGGAATCCTCGTAACGAGCGAATGTTTGCTTCGTGTTCGGACGATCACACCATTCGCATATGGGAATCCCCGCCGCCAGAGATGCTCTTGGAAGACTCCCCTGTGGAGTTACCTATAACTGCGGAGATTGGGAGTGGGAAGGGAAAGATGAAGCAACTGTGGAACGGCGACGGCCTGACCGTATCGCCGGGACTGGATTCATCACAGCTGTGATACAGCTGATGGCTGTCTGTTCCCCCCGACTTTCCCATCAGCATCACAATTCATCATTCATCTACTTGGTGAACTTTCAGCATTCTCCGCCTCCCCCTAGCCACTTGCAACTTGAGCCGCAACTGTAACAAGAGCATTTACCCCATTTTTTTCTTTCTTCTTTCTGCATATAGCATTTAGTAACCTCACGCTTACAAGACTGACGAATCGTTCGCTATAGCTTGCTCTTTTTGCGTCTTTTTTCTTTCCCTTGCATAATATCATCAATGCCAACGAGGACATGTCTTACATACACAGAATAGATCTGACTTGACCCACGAAGCACCGAGCTTCGATTCAGACTGGCAGACTTCCATCACACCGCCGATAGTCGAATGTTCCCGCGACCAAGTGTTTTCCCTTGCCACTTCTATCCCTTTTTTTCAGATTCTTGCCATTTCCCCGTGATAGGCTTCAAGAATTCTTCATTTGGACTGTCTGGTGTTATCCGGACTGAATTCAAGTTCTACGCGACCTTTCCCATGATTCGGGCCACGCGTGATTTCTCTACCATCTGTCCACTGCTCTTCCTGCTTCGTATTACTTTGCGTTCGAAAACCCTAACTATCCCAGCCCGAATCGAAGGCATGCCAAACGTCCCTCTCGGGTTAGTCAAAATCTACCGCGAGCAGCGTCCCCTTCTACTGGTCCATGGCCCCATTTCCATGATCAGGCCGCGGGGATACCTAGATGTTCGTTCGAACTGTGAGAAAGCAACACGCTCTGCTGTCGTGTTGATCGTATATTTGGACACAACCGTCACGGAGACAAGCGTTCCTCTCGCTTGGGATGGTAATCACCAGAACTTCGTCCAGCATTAGTGCCGTCAGAACGTGAGTAAGTATGTGCTCAGTGTTGAAGTTGGTTACCACGTTGTGACCATGTCGCCGCCTCGTGGTGATACCTCTGACGACTCTAGTGTCGTCTTTCCCTTTCCTTTTCCTTTTTTACGTTTGGCGTTTCCAGCATCAGGATAACGAGAACAAAATACGGACAAGCAAGCGCATGGCTACATGCTCAATCGGTGCCGAAGACACCGAAAGGGTATGGACCCAAATATTCATGTATGCAGACGATATCTGCGCTAACGGGATGATGTGTTTGACCTGATTCAGGAATCGACCTACAGAGCGGCTGGCGGCCTCCTGGCTGGTTTGCTCCGCTATCATGGTGGCCGCATCGCCGAGCGAAGGCCATGCAAGACAAATTCTGGGTGCGTGATGCATCACATCTCAAGTATGTATCGTATTGCTCGACTTCATTCCCAGTCGCACGATCTAAAACCATGACGTGGTCGCGCTGACAAGCCAAGAATTTCGTCGAACATTGGACGTTGACTCGGATCCTTCGTATTGTCCTTTTCTAGCATCTTCCTCAGCATGTCCCACCTGACCTATTGTGAGCATTGATGGAAGCCCATGTTACGTTGATGGCCAGATTGAATTGCGCCATAGAGGGTAATACCGTCCCCCTACATACATGCATAACGTGTATCCTAGACTCACGCCAATTACTGAATTGTATCCATGAGATGCACGTACTTTAAATACCGTCGATTCATGGAGGTGAATTCCATGTTCTGTGATGTTACACATGCCAACGGCGTCTAGTGCGAAAAGCTAACTAGAAATGCTAAATATTCTCCACTATTAGTACAAGTAAAACGGGAAGCGAGGAGTGCCTCTCGTAACGTATGCGTATGGAGTGTACAATGCAGATAATGGCGGATATGGGTGCGTGGCCGGTAGTCGATGTATAAAGACAAGCAGGGTCTTCAGGGCGGTCTTTGGGAATAAGCCCGTTGTTTTGGCACAAATAAACATGCCATAGGGTCTTTCTTCGCTGAGCTTTGCAATTTCGAAGAGGGGACCAGCGAGTTTGATTCTGGTAGTTTCTTGGAAGTTGGAGTGGGCATGGAAGTGGCGTTGGATGGCAAGACCTTCGACGGTGCTGGCTTTTGTACGGCCGATGATGACAACTTCGAGCTTCCCTGTCCCGACGATGGCGTTGACGCATTCTGCGGACGGCGATGGACCACAGTGTTGACAGTGATCCTACTTGAATCACCAGTCCCTGGTAACAACGGCGCTGCAGAGTTGGATGGCTTAGGAAGGACGTTATAAGTTTTACCATTAGGCAGCATTGGAGGCAGCATCCTAGCAGTCAACATGTTCCTCTGGATCTTGGAAGCCTCTGACCGAGTCTTCTGGAACAGAGTTTTAGGCTGAACACTATTGGACCCTGCAGTGACATGATAATTAGAAGGGCCACGACTAGTGCAGTTTAAGATTCCGCGTCCTTACAACCAGTGCGTGCCCGTTTGGGGGGAGGGACACGATCCGTGAATTTGACTTCACGTTCCTTCTTGCGCTCTTCGGCTTCTAGGCGCTGGTTGCGCAATTTGGTGCTCGCCTCTTCTAAACGCTTAGCCTCCTCTTCGCGCAAAGACTTTGACGAACGCTGAGCTAGGTGAAAACACGGAAATAACGAGTACGACTCACGAAGAAATGATCTCTCCAAGATTGTGGCACACTATCTTGAGATTTCATGAAACGCTCCATGGCTAATGAGTATTTCTGCATACACAGATCTTTCCATATTTCTATGATTGTCCTTGATATGAATAAACTGTGGTAATGTGGAATGATCACTCACCAGGGGTATCTTTCTTCAAGCGCTGTAGAAAGCAATTAATTGGTCAAAGAAATCTGTAGATCAAAAAATTCGCTTACTGGAGATGACTGTTCCAGCCGGAGGAGTTGTTCCGGACTACAGCGCTCTAAGATTGGTTTGACCAAAGGATAACTTAAGTCAGGACCTAGATTACTGATTCCTTGTAGCAAGCAAGTATGAGAAATCATTCGCTAGTGTATTAGAACCATTACCATCAACATAAGCCACAGCAACTGGGACAGAGATGTCAGCAGACGGCTGCAGCTGGCGATAAAGTACGAACCCCGTTGGCATAGATGAACGAGAGATGGAATGCGACGGTTGGAGGTATCAAATTCTGGGAGCATTCCAAGCCGAATGAATACTTAGTATGTGTTCAGAAGGACGACAAAAAGCAGATTGGTGGCCGGGACGACATGAGTTATGAAGTCGAGCAATTCTGCGGCTGTGATCAGCTCCGACCTGTCTGTCACGTGTTCACCATCCCATCTTCAGGGCCCCTTTCTGTTCACTCGGTGTTCAAGTACGAAGGACCTTATGGTTCATCTGGACAAGACCTCCGAATAATTGCTACCACGCGCTCAAAAGCAAGGTTATGTGGAACCCATCAAATTTCTTTCTCGTAAATTCGCTCATACTTGTGGGTCCTTTTTTGCTACTTCGTCTCCGCAACTCATTTCTGCATTTCCTGAAACAACAGAATATTGTAATACAAGTATTAATCATATGTTCGTCGTGGGTTCACGTGCGTTTGAAAAAAAAGACCCTAGCGTTTTGTCGTGATTATCAATTTCGATGCAAGGAAAAGTTGTCATAGATATCAACTCTTCTTGAGTTGGGGGGAGTAAAGCAGTGGGAAACGCGTCGTATTTCTCCACAATTTGTGTGGGTTAGGCCAGACTTCGAATAATCTGCTTCCCGTTTTTGCCGCGAATGACACTTCCGTCAAGACAGCGCAGTGTCAGCGCGGTTGTCGGCGAGTCTCGTCCATTCTCTTCTAGTCCATTACATTGACTTCATGTAACATCATCTCTAGCAGATCACAAAATATACTGGAGCGTACTTCAATGTGCTTTATTGCCGTCTCTGTTATTTCAAACTGAAACCGTGCGTTGTCGGCCTGTGAGTCTACCCTGCATTAAATGATACAGTTTCTAGTGTTTTCATGGGCGTTCCGGGCCCCGGCTCATTAAGGATGCTCGAAATTCAGTCAAGGTTGGGTGGGCAGATGATCATTGCAGCACCCGTCATCCAGGAAACTCTGAGAACGTGGCCTCTTCTCTCCCAGAAAACTTCCACGTTTCTACGTTAAATGCATCGTTTAACGCCGTTGTAGGCACTTACCAGTCCTTTGGGCCATACTGCGTGCTGACTTGTTTTTATAGCAACACAATGCACCCAGTCACACACGAGCTTAATGGCGTCTTGTCGCTGAGTACGCCTTTTACTCGGAATCTCAGGGATAGCCAAATATATGATTTGCTGGTCTCTTTCTCACCAAATCCCAGAAAGATAAGATCCGCACACGCCTCGCTCAGTCAGCGCCTAGCTATTACCATTTTCCTGACCGAAATCAGGCGTACCGAGCCATGGTAGCCTGTCTCACAATGTTGATTATGGACTCAATCAGTAGCTCCTCCGCCTATTTCTGTCCGGTATTTTTTTGCTATTCCTCCACGCGTCTAATCAACCAGAAATACCCATATCCGAAGCTTTAAAACAGGAGCTGACATTCGATGGTCTGGTCTTCACTTTCATCATGCAGCATGCGACCCATCCTCGCCTACATGTCAGAGACGCGCACGACGCGCACGTAGTCTTTGAAGCAGTACGACAAGGCTTTTTATCTCCGATCACTCGACGGCTGAACGATATGGAGCGACATATGCTTGTTCGTTCTGGCGCGATATTCGTATGGGTCGAAAGCGAGGATGAGACTCAACCTGGACTCAAACGATGGACAGGTATGCCGCTTGGTTCCCCATTGCCATTTTCTGAACACCGGATTGGCCAGATGGTCGCGTCTGGGGGCAAAGTCGCATGCGGGAAGTGAGTTCTTCGCCTTAGCGAATTTCGGCCGCATGACAACTTTTTCCGAAGCCTTACCTCTTCTACGACGAGAGGCTGCCTGCCGACCCCATGCAAGGAAGGCAGAGGTTGGTGATTTGAAGCGGCTCTCTGACTTTGTAATTGATGATGTTCCACACCGCACCAGTCCCCAGACATTCCGCTTTGTCGATAGTTCGCCTCGCAGTGGACCTACGTCCTCCGCACTATCGCATCAGGATCGCAACATCAATCAACATTCTGGGCTTGTCAAGCAGGCCTACTCGGCATGGGTGACAAGCCATCCCCATCACAAACCTCAGAAGTGGCATTTAACGGCATACTTCACATATGCCGACCTATCGACCCTCCCAACCATTGATCAAGATCCGCTTCTGCGCAAGATAATCGTGCCTTCCGGAATCTATCGAAGCGGAACCGCGAGGTCAAGGGGGGAGGAAGAGGAATCTTCCACCGAAGAAGACATCTGTCTACGAGTCAAAGTCAACACATGATCCCTACTTTACCATCCTTGCATCTCACTGTGAACCCAACGGGCGAAAGGCAATCGCAACAACACGGTTCACACGGCGGAAGGCTGGCGGAAGATGAGAGAGTCATCCAGATGTTGAATTCAAGATATATATAACACTATCTCGCGAGGTTGGATGTATCTGATATAAATTTGACCGGCGGCATGCAGAAATTCTTTTTTTCACGCTAATAGAAAAGAGTGGTGGATGTCGAATGTCACTGCCGGGGTAAAAGGGCATTTCCACGGCAACGCCGATAAGTCGGTACACAGGATTATCCAGAATCATTGAACTCATCCCAGACATTGGCCGGCTCGTTTGCGTGCGATTTTTTTTGAGGCGACCGGCGCGAAATGCTGGTGCCGAGGACGATGCCCAATGAAGCGGATGAATATGCTTCGATGCGAAAACTCTTCGTACCGAAAAGTGGGCGTGGATACGGTGGACCGAGGGAATGTATGCAGGACCATATGGGTTTGTGCAGACAGCATGCAGATACGAATGATTGCATTCAAGACGGTGCTGCAACGGAAATTTGTATTCAACGTGGCATATCGCATTACTAAATTACGTACAATGATGATGCGCCTTCTCAGTCTTCCTCGTCGGATAGGTCTTCATTCGCAGTTTGCTTTTCTTGTGCTCTCATGGCGCCGACAATGTCATCCGATTGTCCTTTCTGCGCGGCGAGCCGCTGCCCTGCAGAATTTATCAGGGCATGTTGCCAAGAAAGGTTGGATTAGACTCACGGATGAGTGTATGAATAGCCTCCTGAGTTTTTCTTTCCAATTTCGCGACCTTTTGCTCCATTTCGCGCTTCAAGTCCCAGTTTGGTCGCTTCGGTGCGATATTAAAGACATCCTGAGGACGAGAATGTTGGTCCAGTATCTCGGAAGCGAGTGAGAGAAGAGATATTCACCAGCTCCTGAGCCCGTCGCTGCTCGTCTTCTGAGATGATTTTCTCCGCTAGCCCTTCCACGTTCTTTTCCACGGTATCTTGCATGGCCTCATCGTCAATCCGGTTGTGCTTTCGAATGGTTCTAGACTCTGGGTCAAAGTTTCGGTTTTTAATGACTGATTCACTATGTTGCTGTTAAGCAATCGAATGCAAGAGGAAGGAGGATAGAATGGACGTACTCGTCAGCCGAAACTTCTCCATTCTTGCGTTTACGGAGGGCTAGTAAACGGGCTTTGCGAGCATCTGAAGCTTCAGCGAGGGACATGACGGTGACGAGAAAGGTATTTTTTGGATCAAATGCGTCTTCAGTGGATACATTGCTGACTAAGCAGAAATTATGAGCCGTTCTTGGACTGTTTCCGAGTCGTTCAACGTCGAACTGACTTGCTGCACATTCTCATGCGTACCCAGCAATAGTAGGAATGGCCTTGGGATCACAGATACAAAGAACTGTCTTCTCAACATGCCACGCATGGAGTTTTTATTGCCGACGACCTGGTGTTGCGCTACACATCGCACAAGTCCGATGCTACAGTTCATCGAACAAGACACAAACACAGAAAGTCCCCACAATGAAGGATTATACCCGTGACTTATTGAGGCAAGTGTGCAGCTTGATTCTCTACTGGTTTTATGACGGTTCTACCTAGGAATTTCTCTATTATCGCGCACATTGGTAGATATGTTGATGTTCTTCAGTCAAGGACGCATTAACTTTTGTTTTTTTTCTTGTTGCAGACCATGGCAAATCGACACTGGCAGACCGGTAGGCCCTGTTCTTCATGTGCTTTTCTCCTTATACTGAATATGTGATGCAGACTACTTGAGGTTCGCTATGATACAGTGATATGAATATGCCCGCTGACGCTCCGATAGCTGACAGGAACGATTGAGAAAAAATCAACGGGTAAGAATGAACAAGTGCTGGATAAATTAAAGGTAGAACGGGAACGGGGCATAACTGGTGAGTGGTTATCTAACATCGCAGCATGGTCTTTCTGAGGTGATTGCAGTCAAGGCTCAGACAGCCAGGTAAATACCAATACAAACCATGTAACACACGTCGCTCACTTTCGCCAGCATGTTGTATAATAAGAAGGGACGGACGTACATGTTGAATCTCATAGACACACCAGTGAGTCAATGCTCACACGTGCATCTCACATTTCTTGCTAATATAGTCATCGATGTAGGGACATGTCGATTTCTCTTGGGAGGTTTCCCGTTCTTTGGCTGCATGCCAAGGTGCACTACTCCTAGTATGTGTATTCAGGACGTTTCAGAACTCTAGCAAATCTCTTCCAGGTTGACGCAAGCCAAGGGGTTCAAGCACAGTCAATATCCGTCTTTCATAACGCGCGCGAAAAGGGATTGACAATAATACCAGTATTGAACAAGGTTGGCCCACCATCTTGCCGGGAACTTGGGGACTGAGGCCCCGCAGATAGATCTACCCGCTGCAGAACCTGAACGGGTTGCGGCCCAGATGGAATCAACTTTTGGAATCAATCCTAGGGATATAATCCAAATCTCCGCCAAAACAGGCAAAAATGTTGAACAAGTTCTGGATGCTATTGTGGAACGCATTCCTCCTCCAGATGGCCACGAGAAGGCCCCGCTCAAGGCTTTCTTGTTTGATTCAATGCTAGTCTTCCCGAGCAAACAGCTTGCACTGTAACACTAATTGTTCGGATTAGGTATGACCGATACCGCGGTGTAATATCACTCATAAACATCAGACAGGGTTCATTGAAAAAAGGTTTCGTTCTACGGAATTAAATAATGCATTTGCTGATACAGTATATCCAGGAGATAAGATTGCGTCTTGCCATTCCGGCAAGAAATACGAGATTACGGAGTTGGGTATTATGCATCCTGAAGAAGTATCGACCGAAAGCCTTCATGCTGGTCAGGTCGGATATATAGCATGCAACATGAAGGAATCTTCAGAAGGTAATGCAAAATGCATCTAGAACCTGGCGTATGCCATGCCTTTTGCTTATGCTTCCTGATAGCGCACATTGGCGACACATTTCACCGAGTCGGCGTCTCTGTCAAGCCTATACCGGGATTCAAACCCGCAAAGCCGATGGTAAAGGCTGATCAAATAATGACACGCCAACTAGCCTAACATCAACATGGATCCTGACAGGTATTCGCTGGCATATTTCCGGTCGACAGCAACGACTTCCCGAAGCTTGAGGAATCGATAAAACGGGTAAGTGCTCAAGTCTTTCCACTTCTGTAGATATCTGTCCGACCCGCGGCCATCTTTAGCTGACTCTGACCGATCGGAGTGTCACTGTCCAGCGAGAATCATCGGCTGCTCTAGGCCAAGGATGCCGACTTGGGTTTCTGGGGACATTGCACATGGATGTCTTTCGTCAACGGCTCGAGGATGAGTACGATGCTAATGTCATCATTACCGCGCCAACGGTACCATATAAAGGTGAGTTGTATTTGATTGAAACCCTTCCTCGGCTCATCCCTAGCAGTGGTATACCGCGACAAGGAAGTCTACATCAGCAACCCTGCCGAATTTCCCGACATTCTCGATACCGCAACGCGAATAAAGAAAGTGCAGGAGCCCGTCGTCAAGGCATCCATCATCGTTCCTGAGGGTTGGTATCGACTTTTTTTTCCCCATAAATTTACCACTTAACGCCGCCCTCGCTGCCACAGAATACTTTGGAGACATGATGGAACTATGCTACTCGCGTAGAGCGAGAGATCTAGACCATCGCTATCTAGATGTTGGTGGCTCATCGCCACTTATCATATTAACATGCATTCTGCCACTGAGCGAAATTGTCACCGATTTCTTCGACCAGTTGAAGAGTCGTAGTTCTGGCTTCGCTAGCTTCGAGTAGGTTCCATGCTTTCTCGGTATTGATCAGACCTTGTCCTACTGGTGTACGCAGCTATGAAGATGCCGGGTACAAGAGCAGTGACCTGGCCAAGGTTGGAAAATACAACATTATCAAATTTCCTCACCGCTGAACTTTCCCTTGACAGATGTCGTTCCTGCTGAATTCCAAGCCTGTTGATGCTCTGGCCCTCATCGTTCATCGATCAGACGAGGACAGAATAGCACGGCAATGGGTGAAGAAGCTTCGTATGTGTGAGGTCGATATCAATCCTTTAGGTGACCTGACACACAAGATCCACAGACAAAGTTATACCGAGACAATTATTCGAAGTGCCTATTCAGGCGGTGGTGGGGCACAAAATACTGGCTCGTGAAACACTGAAGGCTCTTCGGGCTGATGTCACAGCTGGTTTATATGGAGGTAACAACGCCAATATCCAGCTGGCTTGTGTGGTTGACAGCTGTATAACCGTCTTCGTCAGGGCACTATGAACGTAAGCTCAAGCACTTGGAAAATCAAAAGGAAGGGAAACGTCGGTTGAAAAAAATGGGCACGGTTGAACTGCCACAAGAAGCCTTTTTTGATATCTTGAGCACAAAGCCTTCGTAACTGCCATCTACTGCGGTAGCGACTGTCATTATGATACAATCTAGGTATACAGGCTAATTCTAATTTATAATTCATTGTCCTCGTCGTCATACGTCTCTTTAATGAGGCTGGAACAGGAAGTCAGTCATCTTTAGTAGGGAGAACGTTAGAAGCATACCGATAAATGGATGAAGGAGGATGATCGCCGCTGAGACAAGGTTTATCAGCGCGCTGTGAACCACCATTTGACAGAACACTCACTCGTTCGTAATGAACGCATCGATTAGCTCTGGCCGCACATAGTCATAGTACGGATTGACGACTTCCACCTTATCGACCAGATCACCTTCCTCGAAACCAAGAACGCTACTTGGATCACCAAAATCGAGAGCGCCATACTCGTGGTACAAATTCCATATGGGTGTCAATTTGAATTGACCAGCACAGACGACGACGGGAGTACGATGTGCATGCGCTGCGGTCGCGGCGATCAATGTGCCTGTGGTGGCAAACATGCCGCCGTTGGCGAAAACAGCGTGCGCTCCCAAGATAACTTTGTTCACGCGGGACATGAGCGTAAAAATCGAGGAATCAGGAACAAGAAAAGTCGAAATCCCAAATCTGGAGAGCGACTTGGCCATGTCTCGGCCGCCATACCTGACGAAATGCGGTTATTTCAAAGTCGAGGCTACAGGACCAGGTACTAACGAGGGCGCAGTCTCTGCGACTATGACAGTATACTTTCTGTGATGAGCTGCGGCCTTGAGGAACGCCTCTACTGTTTTCGACATGCCCAGGGTGAGAATGATTTCGCTTTGGCCGAAAGAATTAGATCAGTCCTTGAAGGTAGTCACTTTTTATCCCTGCTCACTCTGAATGTATATGATCTTTGGCATTTCTTGACACATTATCGTACACTGTCTCCAATTCGTCGAGGACGTCTTGGATGGCCTCCATAAGGACAGGTTTTAAACCACGAGCGAATGAGTCGGGGTCATCCGGGTCGTTTTCTTTAAGTGTTCCCCGGCTTTCTGATTTTGGCGCGACGCTTTGCTGGCGGGGCTGGCCCTGGAGGATGAATTTTGAAATGGAGAAAGATTGCGGTTGTGTTGATGTGGGAGCGCTTCCTCTAGTGGCCGTTTGGTATTCTTCGCGGATATGATGGAGGACTTTCCTGACGGTGTTTCCAACAGAGTGTTCTGAAATTATTTGAGCGATAAGAGGGAGTATGTTGTATATCAGATATATGTCTAGCAGCGACAGCAGCGGAGGAAATACCTTTTGGTTGAGCGTCTACCAAGCGCCTCCCTACGCTTCGAATGATCTCCACCAGTTGGTCAATATTCGAGAATCGGGCCTTGGATATGACCTGTCGCAAGACCAAGACTGTTTCCAATGCCGTCGCTCTCGAACCGACTACCTGTCTGGACGACAAGACCTTGATTGATCGGCGTCGAAGAAAAAGCGAAGCGCACAAAAAAATTCGCTGACCTTCGCCTCAGTCGAGATGCGAGATTTTCTACGATACGTTGATTGGCTGCCGAATGAGAATCTGGCGTCATGGCGGCGACGAAATAGCAGGCTCGGTCAGACTTGCTCTGGCTGAATGAAACGGGACCAGTTTAGGGTCTAAGTATTTGACATCCTGTTTTGGAAGTGGCCAATGGCATCACTGCACTGACAATTCCAGTCCTCGACAACAATATGAATGCCTCAACGCTGGAACTGGATGATCTATAAGCTTGCTCGAGCGGTGCTTCGTTTTGAAGAATCTAAACCTGGCCTCTAGGTATGCATACGCATGTCGAGTGACGCACAATCACACCAAATTACAAGCAAGTTCTATGAAGCTCCATCCACACGTCTACACCAAGTCTCCGGATCGATTTTCTGTGGTCAAATTTCGTGCTCGATCTGGACATAATCGGAAACAAGCAAGAGGATCTCCCGAGGACCCACTCAAGGGCATCTCACGCGGCTGTCGTAGATTCTAACATTCCCGTGTGTCGAGGTTCTAAAAACCCATCATCTATGGTCCGGCGAAATTAGGGACTTTCGGTCTGTGCTCGTATCCGGAAATCGAATTCCATGCATGTCCGTTGGCTAGTACCGACTGCGCATCCACAGAGGGTTCAGGCGTCTCACATTGGAAGACAATTGCGCCACCGCATTTTCGGTAACAAGCACACGCTAAAGAATAAAAGAACGAACCGCAACTGGGGCTGAAACAAGACAAGAAGTATGTCAGGGGACACCTCTCGGTCCCCTCCTAAAACATAGCACTCCGACATGCCTAACCCTTAGTAGATGCCAAGCCGAACAAACTTCCCCGTGCAGGCCAGGCATTCTGCCTGGCGTACTCCGCATGTCAGTATATAGGTCATGACGCCCAGAAGGGAGAACATCAGCTTATGTTCCCCTTCAGGTGAGTTTGTACATAGCTACAATACGACACCTTAGGTTCCCCTTTAGGCTTCCTCCCCTCGTGGTCGCCCTAACAGTAGAGTCCTCTCTCGACACTGAGAGCCAAGATTGAGGACAGGGCCAACCATAGCCACTTTTGGAGTCGACAAGAGTGACGACGATAGTCACAGTACCGCATCTGCTGCCACTGCTCCCGACCTCCCCACTCACCTCGTGCCCCAAAGCCCGCCGCCTGCACCTATTACCACGTCCGCCGACCCCGACCGGATCAATGCACTTGAAAGCCAGGTCGCCGCGGCCCGCAATGAGGTCCAGGACATACGAGGCTTGGTCGAATCCCTCCGTGCTGAACTAGCCCAAATGGTCCACCTGCTCAAGGCCACCGGATTCATGAGGGCTCCGACTGACACCCCAATGCACATGCCCGACACTCCACACGCTACCCCACCTCTTCCTCCGCTGTCTCCCGGACCCCTGCCACACAACAGGCTAACCATCGAGCCCTCACCCCCAGGCGACTTCAATGGCGAACGTCAGAATGGCCACTCGTTCCTCAACTCATGCGAGCTGTACATCGCACTCGCCCCACAGCAATTCCTACATGAAGACGCCCAAGTCAAATGGGCGATGACATACATGAAGGGAGGGCGCGCACGGCAGGCAGTAGACCGATGGATGCGATTCGAACGCAGCAACAACCAGCCACAGTTTCTGACCTGGCGTGACTTTGTCGAGGAATTCAAACAAGAATTCTGCATTCAGAATGAACAGCACGACGCCCTCATGAGACTTGAGACGACAGCGTACTATCAGGACAAACGGTCGGTAGACGAGTACACCGACGAGTTTCGAGACCTAATAGAATGCGCCGGGTACACGGATGGCCTAGATATCATCGTCAAGTACCGCAAGGGCCTATGCACCGCCATCCAAGCACAAGTGGCGAACATGCTGACCAACTGGCCCGCCAACAATGATCCCGATGCCTGGTATCGCGCCGCACGTGTATGCGAAGAAACCTCCAGGCCAACGAGATGTTCTCCGTAATCCACGGAATCACCACGCGTAGCCCGGCAGGCCAATTCACTGCCACGCTGGGACCCCCAAGACCCACATCTCTTCCGCGCAGTATCCCAGTGGACATCGACGTAACCCGACAATGCTCAGTGACACCCGTCGTCTGCCGATGCTGTCACCAAGTCGGCCACATCGCACCGAACTGCCCACGCGCATTCAATGTCCGGTATATGACACTCGAGGAGGCGCGCGAGCATGTACAAGATATGCTCGCATGGATCGACGTGGCTGATCACATCGCGACAACACCAGAAGCAGAAATGACACCTGTCGAAGGGAATGCAATGCAGCCAGAGGATTTCCCAACGAGCAATGAGCGCGCCCTCGTTGCCCCACTCACTCATTCCTAACCCAAGCCATGTACATAATACTTCCCCACTTAATAGAGAGTCTATCCCTACCACATTGAAACAAGTCGTATCAGAAGACACACTTCGCCCAGAAGATGGTTCGATCACAGCACGATTCATACAGAACAGACCAAAAGGAATATCAGGGAAAGCAATGCACGCGCTGTCCACATTACTGTCTTCGGAGATATTCTCAAAGCATCAAGTCTTGCAGATTGCGCGAGACAGGAATATCGAGTACTTGCACCTCCGAAGTAGTACTGATACATTCTCATCACCCGTATAGAGCGAGCATTTAATACAGTTCCCATTCTATCCAAAAGCTGTCATCTAGATTTCCCAGCGTGGCGTTACACTGCATGAGGAGCAATGTGCCAGTCTAGAATATCTGCCCATTTTGGTAGCAGTTCAGATATTTGTTCCACGTCTTTGTCGCCCCGTCCTGATAGGCACTAAGAACGGCGATTAGCTGATTTTTCTCACTGCCTGATGAGAAACGACTGCTCACTACGACAATATCAGCTGTCTGAGGGAGCGTCTTGGCCAGACGGACGGCTTCCCAGATAGCGTGCGAAGACTCGAGCGCTGAATATGTTGTGAATTATGAAGACAACTGTACATCCTGTTCGCCAACCTACCTGGAATGATTCCTTCACGTTGCGTCAGCATCCTGAAGCCCCGGAGAGCTTCCTCGTCCGTAGCAACCACGTATTCAGCTCTTCCTGAATCCTTGAGCCAGGCATGTTCAGGGCCCACTCCGGGATAGTCAAGACCGGCGCTGATGGAATGCGTTTCCGTGATCTGACCCGTCGGCGACTGGAGGATATAGGTCCTGACGCCATGTAGAACGCCAGGTTGACCCTTTGAGAGCGTTGCACTGTGCTTGTCACCGTCGATACCTGTCATCGGCAAGTATCAGTTTGCTGCATGGCGTAACTAAAGAGGGTGTCCACCTTCGCCGCCGGCTTCTACACCAATCAAACGCACGGACTTGTCTCCAATGAAATCGTAGAATGTTCCAATGGCGTTACTTCCACCTCCTACACAGGCAACGACAGCGTCGGGAAGTTTGCCGCGAACCTCCTTGAACTGCGCCTTGATCTCTTCGCCAATCACTTTCTGGAAATCCCGCACTATGGTTGGGAAAGGGTGTGGTCCGATGGCAGAGCCAACTAGATAGTGTGTTGTCGATAGATTCGTCACCCAGTCTCGCATGGCCTCGTTCACTGCGTCTTTTAATGTACATGATCCGGAGTGAACGGGGATGACCTTTGCAAAGAGGTGAACGAATGATCAGCAAGACAGAGAAAATAGCTGACTTTTCCACCCAACATTTCGATGCGGAAGACATTGAGCGCTTGGCGTCTGACGTCTTCCGCACCCATGTAGATGACACATTCCAGACCAAATTTGGCACAGACGGTAGCAGTTGCGACGCCATGCTGGCCGGCGCCAGTTTCCGCGATGATACGAGTCTTCCCCAGGCGACGAGCAAGAAGAATCTGTTCCCAGGATCAAGAATGCAACTGGGCACTGAAGTAAGGATTATCATACCTGGCCGATCGCGTTGTTGATTTTGTGCGATCCTGTATGGTTTCTATTACAGAGGAATTAGCTGATATTGAAGACAGATTATCTATCACAAACGGACAGATCCTCTCTCTTCAGCCAGATTTTCGCGCCACCTGCGTCCTTTGTCAGATTTTCTGCAAAGTAAAGATTGGAGGGTCTATTCATGTAGCCGTAATGGCTTCTGAGCTCTTCCCAGAACGTGGGGTCTGCCATGGCTGATTTGTGAGCTGCTTCTAGCTCAGCCAAGCAATCGACGAGAGCCTCTGGCACATATTGACCGCCGAATTTCCCGAATCGATGTGGCAGAACATTCTCATTGGCCAGTTTCTCCGCGAGTGCAGGTTCTCCATCAGGTTTTCCACTGGACTGTAAGCGCCTTAGAGGTGTCTCCGATTTTTCAGTCAATGACCGGCAGTACTCTTCCACGTGTCGCGATATCTTTCCTTGGGGGGCGTTTTTGACGACGGAGACCAGGCGACTGCCCACGACAACGCCATCAGCACCAGCCTCTGCAACGGTATTGTAATGATAGCGTGTAGCAACTCCGAAGCCGATCGCGAGCGGTACGGTGGCATACTGCCGCACCCGAGCAATGATATCAGGAAGTTGGCTGTTCATCGCGACTTTCTCAGACGATCCCGTTGTACCCATCTGTGATGAGACGTTGAAGTAGCTGAATTACTCAATGCACGCCGACATACCTTCGAGACGACGTAGATAAACGTATCAGCGATGGACGCCAGAAATTTGATGCGGTGGAGTGTGGTTGAAGGGGCGATTAACGGTACGTATGATAGGCTTAAGCACTGAGTCAGTGCCATGAACTTTATGAAGCAAAAGGTGACCCCTACTTCGCTTTGGCACATTTTTCCCGGAATGACAAGGCTTCCTCCGGAGGTAGGTCAACCATAATGAAACCGTTAGCGCCCGCTTCGCGGGCATCTTGTATCGCTTTGTCTTCATCATACGCTAGAATCGGGTTATAATAACCTGGAGGAGGTTGGGAGTCACGTTGTGCGAGGAATTGGAAGATACCCACCCATCAACAGGACAGGCACAAGCAAACCCTTGTTTCTGGCCTCTCTCAACAGCCCTAGCACAGTGGCATAGTCCACGTCATTTTTTAGTGCGACCTGAAAGAAGTCAAAGATGGAAACTGTTCAATGTCAGCATTACCTACCGTATTCGTCTCTTGGATTGCCGGACCATCTGCTATGGGATCGGAGAATGGCATCCCAAGTTCAATGATATCAGATCCTCCGGCTTGCATTGCGAGCAAAATGGGGACCGTGTCAGCTGGTGTTGGATAGCCAGCGGTAATGAACGTCACAAGAGCCGGAATGCCCTAAGCTAAGAGTCAGGCATGGCAAAGCACGGTCTCTGAGCGAGTATCGATACCTCGGACTTTTTCTGTTCAAAAACAATTTTGAGGGCCTCCATGGCTTGGAGATTGGAAAGCAGAGAATGTGAAGCGAACGAGTCAGGGCTTGAGCTGGACTGTTTTTATTCAAATTCGGTATCAGATAACGATGGCAGCTTTATATGGCAAGTCGTGACTGGCTCGGCATTGAAACTTACAGCTGCTCGCTGTTTCGTACCTCTAGCGCCGTTAGATCCGGAGCTCGAACTTGAACCTCAACATCGACCTGCATCTCTCATTCAACTCGTCTTCGAACATCGACCCGTATCGCAATATGGATCACTCGCAATTTACTGACGAGTCTCATGTCCTCATCATATACACGGGCAAGAATCATGATGTGCACGAATTCTTGATTCTGATGCTCAGCCCTTGGCTACAGGAGGAACGATCGGTATGCTCGTTGGCCAGCAAGGCTATGTGCCAGAACCCTACTTCCTTACGGAAACGCTGAGGAGCCAAAACAGATTCCATGACCCTCTGCAGGATTCCTTGTTTTCTACCGCAACGTCCGTGCAGAGCTTCAGAAATCGGACCAGCGGCAGTGGGCGATCAACTCCAGCCAGCCCAACAGCATCGTCTCCGCCACCACACCGCACTCTGCTTGTCCGATCATCTCGTCCCATCGGCGTTTCGTCTACACTTACGCCGCATGACGAGTCCCATGTCAAGAATCAACCGAGATGTGTTCAGGTTTCAGAGAACGTGTACGAAGCCCATCTTCCGAGTCTTGTCACACCGCGCGGTGCAGTCCCCGGTGGTCCTATAAACGGAAGGAAATCAATTCGTTATGCTATCCTGGAAGTGAGTTCATGTATTGTATTGCGTGTAGTACTTGTATTGATTGGACTCTGTCTTGCAACAAGTAGTGGAATCCCCTTCTAGATAGCAGCAATATCGGGATTGACGGTACTCCTTAGCCGTCTATTCACTCAAAAACATACATTCTCACTTCTGCTCAGATTGGATCCGCATTACGACCGAGATAGAGCTCAACTATTCTTTTGATGCTTTTGTCGTACTGCACGGCACAGATACGATGGCATACACATCTAGTGCGCTGAGTTTCATGCTGGAAGACCTAGGAAAGACAGTCGTAAGTCACACATCAGAAACCATTCACTGTCTTGTGATTCTCAGTGCGGTTTTCAGATCTTGACTGGGGCCCAAATACCCATGTCACAGTTGCGAAATGATGCTGTGGACAATCTGATGGGGGCGCTCACAATCGCAGGGCATTTCATCATTCCAGGTATACAGCGCTCTTTTCTTTACTGAACAATTATCACTGAAACGTGCACGACAGAATGTTGTGTCTATTTCAATCACACACTTTATCGCGGCAACAGAGTCTCGAAGACATCGTCGTACGATCTCAGCGCCTTTAGCAGCCCAAATTTCCCCCCTCTCGTCAATGGTATGATCCTATTCCAATCGCAAACGAATCTGAGCTGTGACACACGTCTCAGTCGGCATCGACATTGTCGTTGACTGGAATGACGTCCTTCGTCAAACCAGTCTACGCAAGTTCAAAGCACACAAACGTGACTACTCCAGTGTCTTTCAGATAGAGTCATCGCTCACGAAGTCACTTTTCGATAGGGATGAGTCCAGATGTCGGTAGGAGGAACCCACGTCGCGCCGTATCTGTTATTTACTTGTCATCCAGCTACGCTACGCCTGTTCCCGGGAATCACAGCCGGGACCGTAAGCGCTTTCTTCACACCGCCCATCCGTGGCGTCGTTCTGGAAACATTTGGCGCAGGCAATGCACCGCAGCGAGCGGATCTCATGCAAATCTTCCAAGAGTCCTGCAACCGCGGAGTGGTCGTGGTTGCGATCACCCAGTGCGTTAAAGGCTCAGTATCTGATGCATACGAGACTGGTAGGGCACTTTTGCAAGTCGGCGTCGTTTCTGGGGGAGACATGACTCCAGAGGCACGCGCTCTTCATTGGCTGTTCCAACCGTTTACCTTACAAACCGTCGCTCCAATTTAGTGTGCTCTCACCAAACTGAGTTACCTCCTGTCCAAGCCCGAACTCTCAGCCAAGAAAGTCCGCGAGCTGATCCAGACTCCTCTTCGGGGAGAGCTCACTCGCCCTTCGGGGCCCGCTCCAAACGAGCCGACAACGGTTGAGAAAAATCTCGAAAACATCCAGTCGGTGTTGTCCCATTTTGCACGTTTGTCACACCCCTCTCGCGTTCCGCAAATTGTGGTCTCGTCCCAACTGGCCTCGCTTGACGCGAAGTCCAAGGACGCCGCAGCGCCATGGACATGGACGATGGCCGAAGCGGCCAATATGGAAGCCGTGATGATACCTTTTCTCATGCACTTTGCTGCGGCTAAAGATGACATCGATACGATCAAGTTTTGCTTGGAGCATTCGAATGGTGGCGTTACAAGCAGCAACAATGATCGCGATGCTGTCGTTTCACCCAGTGCCGAACATAGCCAGTTCGGCGGCATTGCAGCGGGAATTGTGAATTGTCTCGAGCCTTCCTCATGCAAGTCGCCTCTCCACGTGGCCGCATTGAACGGCCATGTGAGAGCCGTTGACCTTTTACTTCGTTCGGGTGCGCTTGTCCATCTCAGAGATACGTTAGGTCATACAGCATTATATTATGCAAGTGGCTCGCTTTCTCCCCGTGGACGACAGTTCTGACGATTTCCACAGGCCACACGACAAGGCCACGAGGAGGTTGTTCATCTTCTTGTCCAAGTGGGTGCTACGCTGGGTGGATCCGATCTGGCGTTCGCTGCTTTGACCGCAGACAAGGCGCAGCGCAATGGGGATCGGAACGCGTTCCATTTGTGGCAGAAAGCTGGGCTTCCTACTCCCCCACCCTGATTCCCTAAGAGAAGCAAGACAATATTCCAATTATAATAGCATATATCCGTGACAGTACCAATGGTGGAAAGGACTAGAACTACAATGAATCTGGAATGAAATATAATTCAATTGCTGATGAGGTCAGGATCGGAAGCCGCTTGCTCATCCTCGTTCTTCCCCATCGCCTCCCCAATGACTCGGTTCAACGTCCGCAAAAATAATGCTAGTTGACCATATTGGAAGCTGAATGATCCAGAGAGGAAGCCCAGACCCTGCACAAAGTCCTCTGGCTCTTTGTCCAGTTCGTGAGGTGTGTAGTGAGCCATGTGCACCAATTCTCCAGAATCATTTTGAGGCTGGTCTGCTTCGGGAAGCTCATCGCAGAGCCGAAGAGAGAAGTGTATGCCTAAGTTAAGCACGAGTCATCTTAGCATTCCAACCATGGTTTCTCAGTGAAGGCACACGTACTCTTTGAGACAATATCGCCCTCCTCATCATTATACGTGTAGACACAGTCAAAGATCTGCTCTTCCGTGTCGGTCTGCTTTGACGTTCCCAGCTTGACGTTTGTCACGAGCAGATTCGTGAGGTCTTCATAGAACCGAACGACTCTGACGTGCTTCGGGTCGTCCGTGACAGGACGCACCCGCGAATTGGAGGCGGGTGTATTGCGCGCTTTTGTAGCAAGGGTCTTTGCCTTTTCGGCCTCGATGCGCACCTCATACCGCAAATCCTGTTCTGGAACCCAAATGAACAAAAAGAGACCGAATGTCAATCTTTCCCTGAGTAGTAGTTGAGAAGTCAAGATCGCACAACGGACCGAGTTGTTCCAATTCCGTTATCCTTTTTTCTCGAGCCTCAATCGTGGCCTGCCGGTCCTTGGCCAATTGTTGCCAGTACTGCACATCCCCTTCCAACTGGCGCTTCTCCTCGTCGGCTGCCTCCCGGGTCATCAGATGCAGTATTCCGGTTTTGCCTTCGCGCATCAATGGCTCCTTGCGGGCGAGCTGAGCAGTCATTTCCCGGATAAGCCGTTCTTGGGCTGATAAAAATGAGAATCAACAAAGGCTGAAAACTCTCCGGAGATACATATCGCAAGCACACCCTGTATTTGAGCCTGGTATTGCGCCTCCTTCTCTTTGAGCAGCTTCTCGGGTTCCGTCTCACGTACTTGAAACAGCTCTTCTAGCTGCTTTGATAAGGTAGTTATGGTTGTTTCGGCCTTGCAGATGAAAGACATGATTGAGTGTTTCGACGGGTGAAGAAAGAAGTGCGATCGTCCGCGTCCATACCTGCTTCAATCGTTCATCCGTGTACGACTCATCAGCGGCCATTGCAGCGCGTTTCTCACCGCGTGGCGCGGCTTTCGCGGCCAGTGCAGAATTCAGCGCGCGCGCTAGAGCCGGAGCGCGCTGCTCGTCCTCTTCCCTTCCGCCACTTCCGCCTCGTCCACATCCACGTCCACGTCCATCGGCTCAGGAGACGGCTGCCTCTGGACCTGTTTCCGCCCCCGTTTCGCCGGAGCAGCAGCGGGCACGGCTCTCGCAGCTCGGCTGGGGGCTTTGCCTTTGCCTTTCGCGTTCCCCGAGTTCCCGTTGGTCTTGGACGCGCCTGTGGCCTCTGGCTGCTCCTTTGCGCCCTGCTTCGCGCGTTGCGATCGCGCGGCCGGTCGAGAAGGCGCCTCTTCGGGCCTGACTTCCTCTATGTCCGAGTCATCGTCGGGCTCTTCTGAGGGGGAGGCGCCTTTTCGCTTTTGGGCGGGCTTTGAGGATGGACCTGGCTTGCTGTGGTTGTTATGGTTGTTTCGGAAAGGCCTGACGCGTATGAGGGGCGTCGTGGGCGCGAGATCACCTAGACAGAAGACATGATGACGGACGCTGTGGGACGAAAGGCTCGAACGCACCGAACTCGCCAGAGTCGCTCATTGGAGTTTGAAGTGACAGGTGTGACAAGACACCACTCATCTTTGCAGCCGAATACTAATCGTATTTCATACAATGCTACTAGGTACAAACGGCGAACAATAATTCCCTATTACTACACAAATGAGTGGCAGACGAGTGTTGCGTGCAGCAGAAAAATGAATGATAAGTGCAAAGATGTAAAGAGAGCTTGGGATGCCAAAGCAAAAGTAAGCAGCAGTATGACAACAGTAAACGAAGGTATTAGGGTGCTCTAGAGTTCTCGCGGGTCAAATCAGACGTGGGATTCCAATGAAGCGGGACCAAGTCCCTCTTGTTCCATGTGTTGGACGTCGAGTTCCAACGTGGACGAAGAGGAGGCAGGCGTGTAAAGCGGCAGAGGTATGGAATAGTCTATTTTGCGTTCGCCGTTGGAATCAAAGAGCTGCGAGTACGCCGGAAGATTAGGTGCATATGGCATCGTAGGAGACGAAGGAGCGGTCGATTGTTCAGACATGGCATCCGGTTCAGGGGAACGGACCAGAGGGGGAGTGTAGACCGGGGGAGGAGGGAGAGGTGCGAACCGGACCGGCACGGCAAAGATCAATTCTTCGCTCCTGGTGACACCAGTGCGTGGGTACTTGTATGAGAAAGTCAAAGAGATTCGAGCTTCATGGCGGATATTGAGCAGCGGAGATACTGTGGACGGATGCAGAATCGACGGTCCAGCCCACTCATCACCTTGTCGAGGTTCAGCACAGCGCACAAGAGGGACCAGCATCTCCAGCGTGTACCACGTTGGCGTTTCCTCCGGAAGGGCGTCCTTTGCGAATGGATGGTTCTCGCCCAGACGGTGCAGGCCTGTTTCACCTGGCGGGAGTAAGGAAAAGCAACGCACGCAGGATTCAATGGATGGTTCGCAGATGAAGAGACCAACATCGTAGATCGCGCTAAGGGGGTGGGGCCGTCGAAGAGGCATGTTCGGGGGCTGCTGCGACGGTCCAGGAAGCGGAAACAGTGTCCGATAACCGGGGGTCGGGCGGACTCTGTCAACGGAGATGTCAGTACCTCATCCGCCCCAAAATCAGAAAAAGCCGATGCAGACCTGCTCTTTTCTATCTGAAGAACGTCCACAGAGATTGAGCTGACTTGCACCCGTTCGCAATCCGCAGCATCGAGGTTCTGTGTGCGCATGCGCAGGGTGACTGGCATCTGCGAGGCGTTGACGTCGACGTCCTCGGGCACGGAAGCCAGCACCTGGATGTTCGACAGAACGTCCGCCGGTATCCGATCCTTACTGGACTCGCTGACCGAAGAGGCGAGCGTGTCGATCATGAACGTGACATGGGGTATGCGCCTCGACTCTTCAGAGGCGAAACGCTTCAGGACGATCGTCTTCGATGATAGGACGTTTTTCACTCTGGACTGAAATGAAGTGCAGAGAGCGGCGAACGACCAGGTGTTCGGCGGGTCCTCATCCATGTTCTCGAACTTCGCTTCCGCGCGAAGGCTGTAGCGAACGCCGATATTCTCCTGGCCATAAGTAATCGTTGCCGGAAGCCAGCCAGGTATAGCAAGATCAAAAACGACATTCCAGACACCTTGATCCACCGATAAGGCTTAGGATAAGATATTCAAAAAAAAAAAGAGACTTACAGGGCTGATCACCTTCTTCAAGGCCTTCGTTGCTTAGCTCGAGAGGCTCTTCTGGTGCGAGCTCTTTCGTAATGGAGCAGAGACGCATGCCAGAATAGCCAGTCTGGGGCGTAAATATCTCGGTCTGTCCTTCAAAAGTGAGGACGAGCGACCGAAGCAGGAAGTGAGCCGTCCTGCGACGGTCGAAATAAGAGAAGGGGATGATAGCTTGACCGCGACATGGCCGGATAACGAATAGGCAGACCTGAAATGAGACGAATGATAAGATGAACTGTTTGTGATGCGAGTGCGCCACAAAGTTGCTCACGATGTATCAGGCTCCCCATACATTTCCAGTGTGTCCGTGAGAGGACAGATTTCTACAGAGACAGACATGTGGAGAAAGGACGTCTACAAAGAAGAAAAAAAGAGGCAGCGAAGCTGAGTGGAAGAGTTGGGTAAACTGAGGACGAACAAAGCCATCTAGTGGGGCTATATAACAAATGGCAGGACCTTTGTTGCATGATGTAGGCGTTTAGGTACAAAGTTACGTTTTTGGTGAACAAAGGCCATATAAACGTGCATAAAAACAACCGCTCAGTATGGCGTTCCTTTTGTCCAGGCCATTGTTCCATCTCTGACAGCCAATTTATTGTAACAATTCCTGTTGTTCACCAGCCTGTGCTTCCTCGCAACCGTTTACCCGCGCCAGGTCCAAGCCATGCGAGATCCTGTCATGCAAACACCTTTGACACCGCCAACTCGTCTTCGCCGCGTTTGCCCTTCTCTTTCCTCCGCATGCTCTCCATCTGTGCGTCTTTCCGTTTGTTGTACTTGTCGCCCTTCTCCCTGCGCATAGCCGAGCGCACTGCAGCCGGCGATACGAATTCTGCAACGTCATATACATCAGCGATGACGAGTATGGAGATTATAGAATAAAAGTGCGATCAAACACGAGTTCCCTGCCATCTAACTATTCCAGGAAGACAATGGAAGATTTAAGCTCACCAGGGTTGGAGAACACCGTCGCTCCGCTGAATGCGCCCTCAAAGATGCGTATAGGCGTGAGTACAAATCGCGGGCCGATTTCAACGAGGCTCGCTTGCGGCGGCCCATTAGGCTGTAGCGGGTCTTTTTCCAGTATCTGCGCCGCGCGAGAAAATCAAGTCAGATAAATTGGACAATAAGATTCCGAATGCCCGCTTTGCATTGCAGGGAGGAGGCGCTAACCTGAAAGTTGCGGAACCAGATTTTGGAGTCGAGTATCGAGAATGTCAGAATATGATCAATAAACGGTTTTGTCTTTCTCGCTGTTGACGGCACGCCAAAGATCTATCGAACGGACAATGGACAGAAAAATATCAGGGAAGAAAACGGAACAGGAAGCTAACCTCCACTTACATGCGTGAATACCTCCTTCGTCAGCCTGCCCCACTCCGTCTCTTCAAATGCCTTGTCAAAGCTCAAGAGACCACGACTACCTTTCAAACAGTTCCCCGTCATCTTCAGCTCGTCCATCGTGTGGATGTTCTGCACGTGCATCTTTATGCTCGGTCCATTCGGCGTCTTCGCAGCCCAGAGATACAGGTCCTCGTATCGTCGCGCCTCAAAATACAGCGCGTTGTTGCAGTTATTCAGGTCGGCAAGTTCGGGGAGCAAGCTGAGGTGGTTCTTTGAATCCAGCTTTGAATCTGTGGACGAACGACATTGTTCTTTCGTTGGGACCGTGTTCCGTTCAAGAATATACATTCCAATAGCGCACCTTTTTTGACGTGGGGCAACAATGCCTCTAGATCGTTCATGAGATGCCTCATACGATGCGTGACGCCTCGCGAGGACAAGAGCAGCACTCGCTGCTTGTTTTTCTTCCGCTTGGGCTCGACGGCTTCGGCCGCATTATCCACGTCCATATCATCGGCCTTGCGTTTGCCTTTGGACTTGGCCTCTGCCTTTGCGGCATTCGCTTTCTGGGCTTTGAGGATGGACGCCATTTCCGTGCTGCGAGACTGATTACAATGCTGCAACTCAAATTTTCGATTGATTATATAATACCGACTTCCAGATTTGGCAACAAGTCAATAAGCAAGCGGCGACGACCATATGCAAATAACAAATCAAACAGAAAAGAAAAAGAAAACATCGACTAACAGTACAGAGGGACCAATGCCCAAAAGAACCGCGCATATCCTCAGCGCGTATAATGAAAAAGACGGACAGACCTCGCAGGCACCAAGTGACGTTCTGCGAAAAGCGGTTTATGAAGTGTTGCCGCCACCGGACGATTGCGCTCGAAGTTGCTTCTGCTTCTCCTGTTCCAAGCGCTGAGTAGCATTTCAAACGTGAGTAAAGGATCAAGGTACTGGATTGCTGATGACCTACGTGGTACAACAATTGGACCGCCATCTGAATGTTCGCAGGTTGGCCGGTAATGACCACCAAGCGCTCTCCTTCTCCTCCAGCGGGCGCGGGAGCACCATTGATCCCGACAGCCGTGGCGCCGGGTTCCATTATCTTAATCTGACTGGCACTCATGTGGCGAATTTCGTTGATCTTGCTACCTCCCTTACCGATTATGCAACCTACAAGATCGTTGGGAATGTAAATCTGCTGGGTTTGCAGCTGCTGTGGCGGGTTATGGTGATGCGGTGTGTACGGATTTGGGTAACCGGGAACATATGATGATCCACCGTGGGGGCGACGGGAACCTCCGGGGCGATAGCTCGAGTTAGACGCCGAAGGCATCCTCTCCTGGGCTTCGATCAATATATTCCCTATGTAATAGGTTGCGATGTGGATGGCATCGGCAACTCCTGCAACGCTCAGCACGCGCTTTGTCGGGGAAAGATCAGTGGCCGTGAACCTAGCTGTATATATGCTATGCATTACCTCAGTAGAACCAGGAAGCATGCCTTCACTCGCGTTCAACCTCGCGCCACTGGCGTCTTGAATCTCCTTGATCTTGGAACCCGCCTTGCCGATGACCGAACCCATACGAGAGTTGGGGATCATGAACTTGATGGTAACAGCTCGACTACCGGGGACCGAGGGGACGTCAAATGGCTCGTCATTAATCCGACGCACGATTAGCCCAAACGCCTAGGAAGGGGGAAGAACATGAATGCTAAATGGTGCAATAGGTATTACTGGGAGGATTGAAGCAGACCTTGGAAACAGCGTCGAGAGGCCCGCTGACATTGAGAATCCTCTCGGGGTTACCGGGTATACTCTCAGAGACCATTACACGAGCGCCGCTCTTCTCGCGGATCTCATTGACATGGGAGCCGCCCTTACCGATGATAATGGATGCGTCCTGCGTGACGATGAGGCATCTCATGTGTATGTTTGCCGTAGGCGGTGGGGCAGGCGTTGGCGTCGAGGACGACGGTGCTGCGGAGGTGGTAGCAGAGCCGAACTTCTCTGCACTCTTACCGTCCTTCTTGGATTCATCCTTGGACTTGTCGCGGTTCGAGCCGGGGGTCGATGCGTTGTTGTCGTCGGTGTTGTTGCTGGGCGCATCCGCCATGTTCACGTCTGCGGAAGTGGGATAGGAACCAGAGTCAGGAGCGCTGGCCGAGGCTTCATCCGAAGCAGCAGCTGTGCCGGTGTTGGCACGTTTGTGATGTTTCGGAGTGTCGGTGTCGGACGGCGAGCGGGAGCGTTTGCGATTGGAGTCAACTTCTGGCATGGCCAATTTAGTCTACTGTACTTTTAATGTGATACGGATTGGGATTGGGGCAGGGCCAGTGATATGGGGTGGGCTTGGAAGTGGTTGGTAAGTGGAGGATGGGTTCTGATGGAGATAGAGGGGAGGGGACGAGTGAGGGGGTGCGAGGATGGAAGAGGGCATTGAACAGCAAGACGAAGCTACGCACCTTGCTCGACGACGACTCTGACGGTGTTGAAGGTCAGTGGAGGAGACGGCAAATTGAGTTTGGGTTTCAGAACCTGCTGGTCGTTCTACCCTTGCGTACAAATAGACGTATACATAACATTCATGCCACAACACCACTCAGAAACTCGTCCCACCGCTTTTCCCAATTTTCGATTGCTCTCGCCTTCTCCTTTGAATCGAGTGTGGTATGCTACAGCCATTCCGTCAGAATGATTTTCCGCGACACGTTGCAAACACCTGCCTCGAGACTGTCGCGCGCCAGCTGGCCAAGGGTGCTAAGGCTAGTGAGCTCGCTTGACACCAAAACCTGAAGGGCAGGTAGCATCACAATCTGAAACGGTCCAGAACGTAATAACTCACTTGGTAGAAATCAAACGTCAGACCCATGTTGCCAAACACGGCAGGGTCGTCTGAGCACAAGGCCACTGGAACCCCATTGTTCAGAACAATCGGCAAGGGATGCATGGGCATGGAAGACGCCAGACGCTGTCGCAAGTAAGCACAAGAATTCTGGAATCGGCGTCGCGGCGTTTACCAAAATTTCATTTCTAAATTCCCAACAGTGGTTAATAGACCAGCTTTAAAAAAAGGTTTCGTTCACATACGAGATTGGACAAATTTCAAGAGCAATGCCATTCTCCCGGCACAACTCCACCAATTTGGGATGCTTGACAAGTGAATACCTGGTAAAAGATCAAATCGTGATAATCAAACTGCAAGTAATGCTACGAACCCGTGCCCTATACGTTTTGTCCCAAGCAAGATGGCATCATAAAGATTTGAATCGGCAGCATCGCCGTCGCCAAGAGTTTCTCCTGCGTGAAAGATGAACGGGATATCCACCCCTTCCTGCTTTTGTCGCTCTTTGAATTCAAGAAGAGGCTCAATGTAATCGATAAGTGGCTTCAACTCGTTTTCGTTTCCGACCAAATCAAATCCTGTGCGCCCGTCAGTAGACAGTACAACCACAATCCGAGCAATGCCGGACCTGCAATCAAGTGCGGAAATTCTTTCTTCAGGGCAATGCAGTCTTCTATATACCATTTGAGTTCCTCCGGCGTGATGAAACGAATGGTCGTGTATATGATCTAAACCCGACTGAAAACCGGCTCGCATATAGCAAAACAGGACAACGTACTCTAGCTCCGATGAATTCACCCTCCCTTCCCTGCTCTTTCATTTCTGCCTTGACTTCATTCAAAACTCGATCGAAAAGCTTCAACCATTCGCGGTGAGGGACGTTCTCATGACCATCTGCTCCAACCATATATCTATGTAGCGCCCGGTCAGTCCGACTAGAAACGAAACGAGAAACTCTGCACTCACTTGTATAGAAAGTTAATCCTGGCCTCGATATATGAAATCCCGTCCTCGATAGATGATCTGAAAAACTGTCGTATATATTCCGTAAAAATTGGCACAAAGCGTATCAATCCCTAGCAGTTAAGCCATTAAGCAACGACTTCGTTGGGTTCGAAGAACCACGCACCGTCGATACGACAAACGTGCTCGTGAATTTCTTCCATATCTATTTTATGGTATTAGATGATTCTACGAAAGAAAGTAGGTCAATCTGTCTGACCTTTGCAATTGTGTTGTGGGTATCATAAGCTTCCGTCGGATTGATCATCATACATCCAATGACCCATTTATCAAACCCTTCTGGGCCACCTAGACTCGCGTCAAATGTCTCCCTTGCCTTGCCCAAAGAGACCCAACGTCCTGGAGTATATGATGGAGATGATATACTGGAGGCGTCGTCATGCCGTTCTAATGGTAGTCCTTTAAATTCGGGTAAGATGGATTTGAGGTTTTGCGCAGTGACGGGTTCTGCGACGCGAACATGAAGAGCGGGATGTTCCAAGGCAAGTTCGAGCAAATAGGACGCGTTGACGGTGGCATCGAGGTGCGCATGGAGCAATGCACCTTTGGCATCTGAGTCCGACAGCTAGTTCAGTCACTGGACTTCTAGAACAGAGCTGCTCGTTAACCTTGGTAAGGATATTGAACAGTTTAGTTTGCACTATGATACTACGCCCTGCAAAGCCATGCGCATCGGAAAGCAAAGACGATAATGAATAACGCACCTGTCAGAAACTCCATACCCGGGAAGGGATGGAGAACGTTCTCGTGCTCCTGGACCCATATCGACGACGCTTCAGTGGCGCGGATCTCGCGAATGACATGATCAGCCTGGGCTTCGAGATCAGACCGCGTCCGCTGCGAATACTCGCGACGAAGCGACCGATCCTCGTTGATGAGGGCTGCACGTCGTTTTTGGTACTCTGTCACTTCGGCGGACATGGTCGAGGCCGTTGGGAGCTATGATGATAGGAATGACTCATGCACATCGCAGCCGGCCAGTTTTGCCAGGAGCAGGACTGAAAATGATGAGAAGCACATGACATGTTGGAGTCGCGAGTCGCGTGCACGCCTTTCTCCAACGATGAGCAATGTCATCGCTATTGCTCTGGCTGTGCGCGTCCTCGTCGCCGTCTGCACAAGGACCTTCTTCCAGCCCGACGAATACTTTCAATCTTTGGAACCTGCGCATCATGTTGTGTTCGGCTACGGCCATCTCACTTGGGAATGGCTCGCTGCGCGGCCGATACGCTCCATTGCATACCCCGCTCTCAACGTCCCGGTATACTGGACATTGAAAGTCTTAGACTTGGATCGTGTAGATTGGCTCTTGGTAGGTACGCCCATTCACTCCAGAGTTCGTATAGAAGAAAGTGATGTCGATTTGCAAGAATAGATTCTTGGCCCAAAGGTCTTGCACGGAGCGCTGGCAGCCACTACGGATATCTGGACATGTGAACTCACTCGTCGAGTCCTCGGTCAGAGATACGCCTCAACAGCTGTAAGTCGAATCCATCGCTGGACACCGCAGGTCCTCACGCAATGCTTTGCAGCTATTCCTATCTCTAACATCTTTTTTCAACGCGCTCTCGCTCTCCCGTTCACTATCCAACTCGTTGGAGACCTCGCTTTCCACCATTGCATTTGCCTATTATCCCTGGGACGCAACATTTAAATCAAGTCCTGCGTTGATCTATAGCAGGTCCGCCACCGAGTTATCTATATGTCCGTATTCCACACGCGTTTTGATAGCATGGATAGATCTAGGCTGCGCAAGGTCTTGACGTTTTCTGCCCTTGCTTGTATTGTCCGTCCGACCAGCGGCGTCATCTGGGTATTTCTTATCTTCAATCTTCTCTGGGCCCTGCGGCAACATAGGCACATCCTTCTGAAGGTCTTTTCCGACATCTTGCTAATCGGGTAAGTGTGTAACATGCTCACAAATTCCCCTAATAAAGATTTGATGTCTTCCATAGGTTTATTGCAATAACTTTAATGCTTTTTCTCGATACATCTTATTACGGTCGACCGGTTTTCACTCCACTCAACTTCCTCTTGACAAACCTCTCTTCCGTTTCCTTATTCTACGGATCTAGCCCATGGTATTACTATTTACTCCAGGGAATACCCATCCTCTGCACGACATCATTACCTTTTGTTCTGCACGCCCTATGGATAACTGCATTCGAGGCTTCGTCTAGGAATGTAGCCCTGAACACCATAGTGAAAACGATTGCCTGGACGCTTTCGATATATTCTATGGCAGGTCACAAAGAGTGGAGGTTCATCCACCCCATACTCCCACTCCTGCACATCCTCGCAGCCAAGTCGCTTGTCGACCTCTCCGAATCGGATACGAAAACACAAAGGCGCCTTCAATCCAGACCCATTGCCGCGAAACGACGCCCTCCACCTCCTTCACCGCCTTCACCGAGATGGATACGACCCCTTCGCAATCGCTATGCTGTATTCATTTTACTCACCCTCCCTGCTTCAGCCTATGTCGTCCTGTTCTATTGCGGCGCTCCCATCAGCGTCATGTCCTACATACGCAGCTTGCCTCCTGAGGAACTGCAGGGTGGCGCTATTGGCTTCCTTATGCCCTGTCACTCGACTCCGGGACATGCATATCTACATCGAGAGTCTTTGGCACGGGGTGGAATGTGGGCTCTTGGCTGCGAGCCTCCGATGACGTGAATTTTTTATTTCTTGCGTTTGACGGCCTTGCACGTTCTTACACTATTCTTTTATCTCAGAGGACAAGACGTGGTGACATACAAGGACCAGACAGACGTCTTCTTCGACTCGCCAAAGACATATCTGCGGACCTACTTTCCTGCTAAAGTCAATTCCTCTTTTCCGTTGTCGCCGCACCCTGTCTCTGCCCCGGCGTACTAAGAGGGGTTGTACCGAAGGACATGTCGTTATACCCCTGGGTCCACGAGTGGCCGCGCTATCTTTTTATGTTTGGATCGCTCTTGGAAGAGGACGGCGTAAGAGAATTGCTTCAAGAAAGAGGTTACCAGGAAGTCAGGCGGGAAGGGCGTGCATGGGAGGGCGAAGGGCGACGCAAGGGTGGAGCAAGAGTCTGGAAATGGGTTGGCTAAACTGAACATGACGAAAGCACCCATTGTTGGACTGCAAGCAGAAGAACCAATTATGCATTACGTTTCGTACAGACTGGTTTTACAAGGAGACAGTGATTACAGAGTCCATGAAAGCAAGGTATCAACCACGACGATAAAAATTGTTTTGCCTTGGACAATGTCCAGCAGCACCGGAAGTGACTTTTTCTTAGAGCCTCGAAAGGTCTCTCCCCCATATTCCCCTACAACAAAGAAGTTAAAGACCAGATAGAGCAAAATAACGCCAGCCACGCACCGAATGATCCAATCGAACATCAACAATGCCCTCGTTCTCATCGAGACCTGCTCATTCCAATATATGCTTCTCCAGGCGTACATGCCTGCAAGCCCCCCATGAAGGAGTACTTGCCGAGGTCAAACACTGCCGCGTTGCCGATGTAGGCCAGACTGCCGAGATGGAAGTATCGGAACGGCTTCGAAACGGCTTCATCCATGCGTTCCGGACCCATTCCGTTCGCTTCAAGGACAGCTTGCATATACGCCATCCTGTTGAGTTTCTTGGCCAGATATTTGCCCTGCTGGGAAGCGACCTGAGCTGTCTGTAAAATTTGCATATCATTGAATCCTGTTGAAGGCGCTTTGAAGGTAGGAGAAACGTACGGCCGGTAGCGCCGTGATCTTATTTCCTATGTCTTCTAGTAGTTTCATGAGCTCATTCAAAGAGAGGCTGTTGTCTGTGCCCTTGTTGTACATATCGAAAAGAGCTTCGACCTAGGGAGGAGGGTAAACTGATGCATATACCACAGGTGATGTAAAGTACCTGGACTAGATGATCGGCAGCCATTGGAATGCGGCTCTTGATTTTTTGAACTAAAACCCTGTAAAATTATCGGAATATTTGTTTTCAAACATGACAACTCACCCATGAATTCCCATTCACCAAAATCAATTCTGCCGTTCTTGTCCTTATCGGCTTCGTCCACAAGCTCCATGAAATGGCTAGCAACCGATGTTTCGATCTATCATGCAAAGTCAGTCATGGGCAGAAAGCCTATTGCCGCATACTCAACGGTAGCACAATCTCCAATTGCATAAACGGTGCCGAGGGGAGCGCCCTTAACCCTCAAATGAGCATCTACTTCGATAGCTTTCTTGTGGACTTGATTAGGCAAGAGATTTGACACTCGTTTTGTAAAAGGGTTCATCGCAATTCCAGTCGACCAGAGAACAAAGCCTGTGGGAATGACATGCTGCTGAGTCGCTCCCCCCGGTGCACGGGTCGTATAAAGCACACGATCAGGGTGGACAGAAGCAACACTTTGCATCATGCGGGTGTGAGGATAGAAAAGAAGACGATCAGTAACCACACCCACCGAGCAGAAGTGATGAGGTTGACTCCGTCGCGTCTGAACTTATTCTGTAGAAGGTTAGAGAAACCCATGAGAGCTGCGAATGGGAAGCTCACCTCTGCATAATTCGAGATGCTTTCAGAATACTGATAACGAATTCAATTGACAAGTCGTGGATGACACCTAAAAACATACCGTGTTCAAGATGTGTTCCCTTGACTGAATCAGATGAATTTGAACCTCTTTTCGGCAAATCTTGGGGAACTAACACGCGGCGTTAAGAGATGTAGTTCATTGGCTGTCAACAACCTCACGTAGTCCATTATGTCCTCTTGGCAGAGGTCATATATTTCCTGAAACAGTGTTGGTAAATGGGCCAGAACAGAAAAGACAACGTCTCACTGCGGCCGTCTCAACACCTGTAGGACCTCCACCACAGACGACGAAACTGAGCAATCGCTTACGCTCCTCCGGCGTAGTGGTAGGCAGACTCGCAACCTCAAGTTATCTGGTTTTGACGAAAGTCAGCTTTTCAAAAATTCAAGAATGAAAATCACAGACCCAGGATTTTGCGCCGTATAGCCTGTGCATCAGCGATGGTCTTGAGTTGGTGGCAATTCTCTAACCCAGGCACGCCATGCGTACTCGACGTGGAACCGACGGCGATGATAAGTTTATCATAGCTAAAAAAACAGGGATTATGCTCAGAGGCCGACAACGTAAGACACGCTGAGTTGCTTACGGAACATAAATGTTCGATTTACTGCCCTCTGGGGCTGGAACTTCAACTTCTAACAGACGCTCTGACATGACGAGATCGACGGCTTTTCCTTGCAGGTAATGACCGCGGAGGCGGGCAACAACCTTTCTAATTGGCTCTATGAGTGAACGGACCTGGACGGTGCCAACAGCAGCAGCTGGAAATCAACGAGGTCAGACACACCGACAGGTGCGGGACAGAGACTCACAAGGAAGCAGGGGAGTGAAAGTTGTGAAAGTTTCAGAGCCTACGACAGTAACATGATATTCGCCAGAATGCAGAGTTTGAAGCACGCCCATAGCCTGAAATTGACATAATGAGGTGCGCATAGAATCGCCTCAGGACGGACGAGTACTGACACCCCAACCACCACCGACAATTACCAGCTTCGGCTTGTTTACCAGGCGCTTGCTCTCCTCGTCCTCCTCGTCATCGACCAAGACACGCACGACGGGCAGATTTTTTGGGCCTCCCCGCTCTGGGTTGAGCGCAAGGGGATTGACAGGCACGCGATCAAGGTTCTTGTCGGCATATGTGAACGCGTCATGGATGAACACGACAGCAGTCAACGTGGCCAACCCAAGGGCGGTGGACAGCGCAAAATAACTGGTATAACGCACAACTGTTTTGGTGCGGCGCCACCATTTGGGGGTAGAGGCCGTTGGACTGTCGAGTTGTACCTCTGTAACAGCACCGAACGGGCGCCGCAGACAGTAGGACGTTGGACAGACCTACTCGCAGGGAGCCTAGCCCATGCAGCAGACCGCAACATGGTGGTCCTATGCCGAAGAGCAACTGGGTCCTGACGATGTTGTCGGAGATCACGTGTCATGAGCGTAACAGGATGCACAGTTGTCGGACAAGGCGACCCCTTGACGGCGCAGCGGAGAATTGTTAGTTCGTCAGCGATGGGAGCGCTCAAGAACACACGAATTCGGGCGAAGAAGGTGGAAGAGCGCTGAAAAATGGACCAGAGGACGTTGAACTCATCAATCAGAGGTCCGGATTCCGCGCCGGGCTAAGGCCGACATATTTTTATTTATTTTATTTTTTTCTGCAGCAACCATCGTCGTTCTCACTCTCAGCCTCGTCCCTCTCTCCCATCATTCCATCTCCTCATGTCCACTCAGCCTCCGCCTCCTCCCGTCCCTCCCTCACCCCCGAGCTCAGGTGGCGTCCGCAGGCATCACACCATCTCTGCAGCATCGCGCAGCGCAAGGACCGCCGCAAGAGAATCCATCTCTGAAGAAGCGCAAGATCAACCCCTTGGCGTTCACGATGAGATCGTGGATCAAGACTGGGTTGGCGGAGTCGGTGCAGTGGGCGAAAAGTCGTCTTTGCATAGGCAAAGCTCTCTTCCTACAAAGTACCATCGTGGTCAGTCTCCATTGTTCATGTTTCTCGCTACTTGCGTCGTCTCTTATTTCTGATGTGCTTGTTTCGATCTTTGATCTCACATGCACTTCTGTAATACGTATTTCATTTTCTCCTTGTCCCCATTTTCTAACGTTGTCTTCCTTACTTTCAGCCTTTCAAGGTGCCTCAAAAACGGGAAGCATGACTCCCAAAACTGTAAACAGTCTCGCTGCCATAGCTGGTCACGAGGGCGACGAGGAGCCCTGGAATATCCATGGTTACTCTGTTGAGGATGATGTGAGTGTCTTCCTTCCAGTATGGCTGCCTTCTTCATGCCATTCTGCTATGACAGCATCCTCAAGGCGAGCATTCTCAGCACCATCAATACATCGAGTCCCAGTCAAACAACTCTCCCTTTCTCCCCACTTTGCGGCTGCTCCCCATGTGCCATCGCCTCCGCCTGCAGGCTCCGTCGTTAGGAGGCATGTGTCACTTACTCACAACACAAGGAAAATGAACGCTGCTGGTCTCAAGCGTTCCGGCACCATCCAAGCTGGTATCCCTTCCCATGCTCAAAACACTCCTCCGCCGGAGACCACAGAAACAGTCGATGAAGACGAGTATGGATATGACGTCGATGACAATGGCACCTATGAGGATGAATATCTTGTGCAACAGCATCAAGCTCAGGGACAAAGCCAGCAGTATTCTGCCGGTTCTCTGGGACGTTCGTCCCCATGGTCTCCCGCCAATGAGTGGAGATCCGCAGGCGGTTCTGGATTCCAGAACCAAAGCTCTGGAAATCAGAGCGTCGGCATCGATGATGTTCAGCGTGCCTTCTCTTCCCTAGAGTTGATCAACAATGACAACAATACAAATCCGACCAACCAAGTGTTCCAGACGTACCATGGCTATCATCCTGGACAGAGTGTCCATCCTCCCCGTTTCCAGCCGATTCAGCCACCTCCAGCTCAATCTCCAGGCATGCGCTCTAGCGGAAACGGCAACGGGGGACCCAAGCTCTCTATGGGTGGCGACATGGAAGGTCGAAAGACTCCCCAGTCACAAGGCTCTTCTGGCTACGCACATTCGCAGCAATCGTCGCGGGACGGCCGCCATCAGTCATCAGGAGGCTCTTGGGACCAGAAAGACCGCGCGCTGGACAGTCGCAGCTCGAATCCAAATCTTCAGTATGGTTATCAGCGTGGTGGAAAGACAGGTTCGGGGTCTGGTATCCCTAGCGTTCCTCCAATTCCGCAGCAATATCTTCAGCAGCAGCAGACGAAGCTTAGTGGTGGCTTCACTCAGGGCGGAGGTCAACAGCAAGGAACCGATGAGTCTTCCAACCAAACGCCGATGCAAAACCTTATGGCCAGTCCGATCGATGTTCCTTCCCTTATCGCCGCCAAAGGTTACAACCCGACAACATTTGACACTAAGCCTCAGTTTGTGCGTCACTGTACCTGTTAACCTAATCGGTAAGCGCCTAACGAAGCTCTTCCGGGGCTGCTAGGCACGATATTTTGTCATCAAGTCTTACACCGAGGATGATGTCCACAAATCACTCAAGTACGAAATATGGAGCTCGACCGATCCTGGTAATAAGCGGCTTGACAAAGCATTCAAGGAGATGGCCGGCAGAGGCCCTATCTATCTGTTTTTCAGTGTCAACGCCAGGTATGTCCTGGCTGCTTCACCCATAATTAATACAAACATGCCCATTTCTCCGCCTTTCAGTGGCCACTTCTGTGGCATGGCTGAAATGCTGACACCGGTACGTATGGACTGTTACCGTTGCTATATCCTCTTTTGACGTGTCCTTCCAGGTTGATTATACAAGAAGCAGCACCGTTTGGGCCTCGGACAAGTGGAAAGGCGTCTTCAAAGTACGGTGGGTCTTTGTGCGAGACATCCCCAATCTCAATCTTCGCCACATCAAATTGATGTAAGTTATGGTCACGATGGAGACCCTGTCAACGCGTTGTCTTATTTCATCTCTTTAGCAATACGCAAGAGCGCAAACCAGTTACGAACTCGCGTGACACACAAGAACTGCTTCCGGACGCAGGTCAGGAGATGTTGAGAATCTTCCACACGCATCCTGCTAGGACGTCCCTCCTTCAAGATTATGCATTCTACGAGGTGCGTGACTTTGCGTCCACTGAAATGTATTTCACGGTCTTAGCTGTGGAGTTCAGTTGCAATCTCTTCAAAAGATACAACAGCAACAAGGCACTTCGCCGTCTCACACCCCCGATCCGACCCAATCCTCAGGCTTGAACCAACAGAACCTGTTCGCGATGACGAACAGCCCGAATATCTTGAGTTACCAAATGCCCCAAATTAATCCCATGATGCAGATGCAAATGGGTCTAGGTATGGGCATGGGAATGGGCATGGGCAACCAGTTTGCCATGACACATCAGGCCCAGGCCATGCATCAGAGCGTTATGCGGCACCCTAGCCCCACACCGCCTCAGTCCGGCCAAGGTTTTGGGATGGGCATGCCCGGTTTCTGATGGGAACAAACTGAACGGAGACGCACAAGTTTCGCTTTTTCGTCATTGGAACTCCCTCTTTATTTTTCATTTTTCTTGTTCAAGTTTCATGGATGAAACGTCTGCGATTGTACATTGGTTAAGTCGCTAGCGTTTTTTTCGCCCGCTGACGATTGTATGTTTAGACCAATCTAGCGACTGCACATGCCGCCGTCGCTGTTTTCCCTTTTCGTTCGTTCTCTGAGATATACATCATGCTTCTCATTTTTCGCTATATGACGACTTCTTATTTTCCTTTCCTTTCATCTCGCCCTAATTATCTCATCTTGTTATCGCCGTTGTGCCAGTTGCTCTTTTCTCTTCACCAATCCTTTCCTTCTCCATCTTCCCGACGCTTCTCTTAATGTGTATTGCATGCATATATAGCCGGACACGGGACAGTGATGGACGTGGACAATCCCTTCGCTACCTTGTACTTGTTCTGCGATCTACATCATATATAATACTTGTTTTCCTAGGTGTTTGGTGCACTCTGAGCGTATTTGTAGTTGAACTGGCGGGTGTAGTTTGGCCGCAACCTTCATTTGGCCTTCCAACTTGGTCAATGAACAGAGCCTATAAGGCTCTGGGCGTCTCAAAAGATGAATTCGGTCGCATGTTCGGTCGCTGCATACCGACTAAAGGCTGGTCTCATACTATTGGTAGGGGCGGCCTCTTCGTATTCACTAAGCACCAAAATGATGGTATCCTTTTTTGTATTGCGGAGAGCAGGCGTAGCAAATTCTGGCGGACCAGACTCCACATGTCTCCTCTTCCTACTTCATCAATACCTCTCTGATCCAGAGATACACCAACGGGAAGGCAAGGGGCTACCCCATAAGGTTGTGTCTCTCACCGTCGACCACGACCTCCAGCACTCCTCAGCCGCGATGGCGGACCGCTGTTCCAGAATCGCTCGAGCTATTGGCGCGGAACACGTCACGACAAAAATAACCTGGGAGAGGGTCTCTATCCACCGCGGCCGCCGCCAGGCGCGTCCTTTGAAGAGGTGGCGCGGTTGGGGAGGTATCATGCGCTGTTCGAGGCTATGACGCAGACGGGGGCGGGCGTGTTGGCGTTTGGGCACCACGCGGATGACCAAGTGGAAACGTCGTTGATGCGGTTAGGCAGAGGAACTACGGAGCTCGGGGCTGGCGGGATGTCACCGTGCAGACGGTGGGGCATGGGTTATGGATCTGAAGGAGATTTGGCATGGTCTGGGTATGAGGGCATGAACAGGTGGATTATTAGACCATTGTTAGGCATTGGCAAGGCAAGTACTCCCTCTCGGCGTGCCCATCGAATCTCTCATTTCGTTCTTTCGCATTTAGGACAGGATCCTTGCTACTTGTGAAGCCAACAATTTGGAGTATGTTACAGACGCGACAAATTTTCAGCCACATGTTACCCTGAGAAACGCCATTCGTTACATGATTATGTCGCAAAAGACTGCCGGTGAAGTTCAAGTATGTACGTCTGACATTCCAGGGCAAACGTTGTCCTTGTCTGACACGTCTCTAGGCAGAGCACCTCCAAATCCCAAGCAAGATAGTACAAGAATTGCAGAACATAGAGCGTGAAGTGTCGTCCACGGGAAAGGTGCAGATCGACCTCAAATCGGGTCTAGAACAGCTCCGAAGCGCTATTGGCGAATTGACCGTGAAAGCTGAGGACGCTGATAGTCAAGGTAAGAAAAATTGAAATCAAGGATTTTCAGTGCCCTCCCAAAAAACCAATTCTGAACGACTTATGCAGCTGACAGCTACTTCCGTCGATGCACGTTACCATCCCCACCTGGCACCTTGCTGTTGTCTTCTCAGGCCTTGTCGCGAATCACTGACGAGGTGGTCCGAAGGGCCTTTGTGCTGCGAATTCTCCGATTTGTCTCCTTCCATCCATGGGGCTCCCTTCGCGCTCAAGGTTATCGGCGTTCTGAGAGCATAGACCAGATGATTCGAAAGCTCTGGGTCCCAGACCCATTCCTATCAAACATCAAGGCGTTCGTTGCAGGTGGCGGGGTCATCTGGATTCCTGTGGTCGTCAGAAAAGGTGTGATCAAAATACCAGACACGACCGAGAAATATTCTGTGGAAAGGAACGATTCCGTCGGATGGCTGGCTTCCAGGCAACCTCCACCTAGCCAAACGAAGCTGGCGGAACTGAGAATTCACAATACTCTTCATATCGATCTTACGGCGAAGCTGGCTATGGCTTTGGCGGAGTGGTCAAGAGGCGGCTCTCCGTGTCTGAACGTCCTGTACGACTGCAGGTTTCTGTTACGTTTCGACCTCCAAAACATGCCTCAAGAGCTCAGGAATCAGTTGACATCTCATACCGAAGGGACAGTTGTCTCTGTAATACCAAATACCCGATGGTACTGGCCGAAAATTATCTGGGACTCAGAGACCCACCGCATTGTGCTCCATTCCGCGATCAACGACAATAGTACATTCGTCCATCCAACAAGAGGACCTGGATCATGGAAGACCAAGGTTGATCTCATTTCCTCGTCTTGGATACATGTCGAATGGATCAGACCCATGGATTCCAAGTAGAACGCATTGGGTCACAGGCCTTTCGACCTACTTTCTCGCCATCTCGAACTGTGATTGATGTGGTTAATACATCAACCACATCTACAATCTCCGAATTCATGGCTCTCTATCTGCGTAGAGGCGTCTTGCGCGACTGTCTCCCGCATATATCTACAATATACACTCTGGTGAGGTCCAATTCGCTTGACTGAGAAGTACGTATTTTTATAACGGGACTGGATTTCCAGTTCAAAGTTCCTTATTGTATGCGCGTTTCTTTCTGCGTCCGCCTTAGTGACGAAACTGAAGTTGTCCAGATCCTCGCCTCAGCTATGCCACATATCAGACAGGAAGTTATGTTTTTGGGAAATACAAATCTTTCACCGTTCAAGGCGATCTGCATTCTCGGGAACGTGAACTCATGATAGATCAAACGTCTCCATACGTGCAGGATTGGCCATGACTCTCTTCTGTGGGTACGTACGGGGAAGTAGAAAGGGCTGCAATAATCAGATGCTCAGATTCCGGCGAACAAACAACTCCTATTAGCAACCGACGTGTCATTTTAGATGGGGAGGAGTTGGTCTTATGGAAAGGCTGCATGACCCGGCCCTTGCCCCTGGCAATAGAGCAGAGTGGAGACATCATGAACCGTAGAGATTCATATGTCCGCAAAGGAGTCAGAATCAAATCACGAACTTCTCTGCAAAAGTCATGACGCCGCTTGCTAATTGGGAAGGGACTTTCCCTCCTCATACGCTATCGCAGCCTCGTCATTCAAGGCGGGTACGTTGAACAAGACCCGACATTGACCATTTCATTGGGTTGTCTGTCATGATACATCCAATGGCCAAGTCCTTCAGCATCATTCGGTTCCAGTTTTGTCCCTTCATCACCTGCACAAGACCACGGATGATATTTCGATCTTGACCCCATAGAGCCAAGGAGTCGTTGACCTCGTGAAATAGTCACACAGACAATACGTCATGAGTAGTGCGTGGGGTTGCCGGATAGAAATACCCTTTGACTACAATTATCTACCAAAGACCCTATGAATGTCATGCTTCCCGTACGTTATCAACAAACTTGTTGATGACTTCGTGCCAGACGTCGACATTGAAGTATTCGTACCAATGGTGGCCAAATGCTAATGTAGGTATCTGACCGGGCTGGTCGCCCTGTTCTACAAACTGCGCCGCGGGTATTCGTTTCAATGTGTCCTTTCAGTGTGTACATCAGTAGGCCAGAAGTCGAAAAAGGGACAGATAAAGTGCTTACTTGGCTGAGTCGGAATGGAATGACTTGATCGAGCTCACCATGAATCACCATAACCTTGATTTCCGATGGAATGTGGACCAGCAGTTCTTGGAAATCGAATTTACGGAGCTGATGAAGTGTCATGGATCTGAGGACTTTTAATAAGCACGGAAAGACGGCTCACTGCCGAGGCTTGCTTTGCTAGAAAGGCAAACGCGGTCAGCGACGGTTCTCAACTGTTGTAAGGCATGCAACACGGAAGGGACCCTACTAATGACATGATTGGATCTATTGCTGTATACCCATTAAACGAGGCTCCAATGCAATGGATCTACTTGTGCTTACTTGATGCTGCTAAGAAAACGCCCCAAGATTGCCTTGAAACGGTCAGGATTTCTTTGAATCCATTCCGGATCCAGAATCGTGGCTACCATCTTCGTGGCGATTGTTTGCCTCTCAGGCAGCGACATTGGCTTGTCTGGGGCAGCTGGGGAATAATCTAAGCCGACATTCTCGTCGACAACTGAGCGAGTTGATATGAGCAGAACATGGGTGATTTGGAACGGAAGAGGCGTCGGTCTGATCTTGTGGTAGGGAAGAACAAGCAGTTGCTGCGCTATAACGCCTGTCGCGTATTTCATCAATAGGTCGCTGCCAACCGTTTGAGTTTGAAGCTCTGCCACTCGCCTCCCATGGAATACCCGCAGATCGCTATCTGCTTCCACCCTAAATGTTTTAGAAGGCATGCCAAGTCGCGCGCCATCAATTCGATTGTCAGTTCTTCATTTCCAGCTAATTTGGAGTTCCCCATTCCCCTGTTCCCTTGCATTGAGGAGGGAAAACGGTCTTTCACGATCTGAACGGGGTTCTGCCTACCTGTGATCATAAAGTAGCACTGACCATTGTCATTAGCGACAAAAATTTGTCGTCAGTAGACGAAGTACCAGGACGTGTTCGAGCAAGGCTCTGGGCGAGAGCATCCCAGTCATTGCGCAGAAGGCTCATGCCGCATATGAATACGATAGGGACACGCTGTCCAATGGGAAGAGACCCCAAAATCTCGTACGCTATCCGCGCACCGTCCGGTAGTAGCAGTGTAGAATATCCAGGGGTCATGGCTGGAATAAGGCTGGGCGGTCGGTAAGGCTGGATCCGGTCATGACGAGTGCTTTAAATCCTTCTCCTGAATAGGTTACCTATAATGACGGGGACGAGTCAAAGAAAATTTGTCAATGCGCCGATATGTGTACGTTATTTGGCCACAAATCTCAGGTCGAAGAGCACCCGTGAAGTGAAGTATTGCAGCCGCGATATGCGGATGCAATAGCGAAGCCACGTGCACTTATTTCGGTAAAGCTGGATAGTGTCTTTAATTTCTCCGCGGCTCTCTCGAGTCTTGGATCATCATTTGAAGGTCAATCGGGAGCAATTCATAGAGTCCATCAGTGCCATTCAGGATCAAAATGTACATCAAGTGAACTTGAAACTGTGGCTCTGCAACTGGTTGCGTATGTCATGATCAAAATTCAGTTGTAGCCCGCATTCAAGAAATGACTCACAGAAATCTCCCCGCCTCGATAGCTCCCCCTCTTCTTTTTGTTTTTCTCTTTGCGAAAACCAGCACCTCTGGTGACGATGAGGTCGTGGTGGGCCTTCTGTCCATAGTCGTTGTTGGGGCCACTCTGATGAGAAGTTAATCCAAGACTTGCATCAACTGTCATGCCCGCTCACCTTGGCTTCGTATCGGTTATCCTGAAGGAAATCGGATACAATCTGATCAGCCTTTATTCTCTGGAAGCGGGCGTTTGTCTTCCTGGCCGTCTTATCGGGCTGGGCTTTGATGCGACCGGTTGACTGCGGGCCCGGCTTCATTTCTTCTACGGTCTCGGTCGTGGCTGTAGTGACAGCTGTTCCGGCTTCGTCTGTTCTACGTTTTTTCGTGGCTTTGACCTCGTCTTGGATTTTGGTTTTTGGGCGGCTCTCTTTGTCAGCCGACTCTGCCTTGGACTGAGATTTACTCTTTTTGGCCGCTTTCTTCTGTGGCTTTGGATTGGAGTCTGACTCGGAGGAACTAGAGTCGGATGAGGAATCTTCAGATTGTTCTTCACTGTCGCTGGAGTCATCATCTGAACCGGAGTCGGAATCCGACGAGCTTTCCTCAGAGGCGTCTTTAGCATCGGAATCTCCGGATGTCAGGGTCGGACTGAAGGCTTTATGGTCCTTCTTGGGAGATTTGGCTGGTTCAGGCTTGACGGCATTTTTAGATCCCACTTTTGAGTTTTTGGCCTTGGATTTTACTTCCCGAGAAAATGGAGGAGTTGGAACATCGTGGTTTCAGCGATGAGATCAAGGGTAACATACCAGAGTCCGATTCAGAATCGGAAGAGTCAGAGTCAGAACTAGAATCATCAGAGGATGATGAATCTAAGAGACAGCAACGGTTCAGTATATGTGAATTTCGGGCGCATAGCTAAAGGAATACCTGAGGACGAAGCACTCGAAGGGACGGCCTTTTGCTTTAGCGCGGCAGCAGCTTTCGCGTCCTTTTGCACGCCCTTGACAGGCTTTTTTGATGATTCAACGTCAGAGTTCGATTCCTTGTCGCTAGAATCTTCACTCGAGTCTGAATCGGAAGAGGAGGAGGAGTCTCTACATCCAATAAGCTAACGTTCCGTGTCAGGCAGGAATGAGTACGTACGAGTCAGAGGTATCGTCCTCCTTGGGCTTGGCTTGTGATGCCTTCCATTCCTTGATTATTTCGTCTAATTGCGGTCCGTCTAGAGTCAAATCATCTTTGAGGACGACGACGTCTTTTGCGGCTTTTTTGAGGGACTGCGCTGCCTTGGTATGTGATCGTTTGAGGAGAAAAGAGTAAATTAAGGTATAAGTCGCTGTCAAAGCAGAGTCAGATGCGCGTTGAGCACGACGCCATAAGCCATACCAGCCAGATTTCCATCCATCGAGGGCGGTATAAGACGAGCGAGTCTGTCGTGCGTCAAGAATTTAGAAACACCAAAACGCGTCTCAATGATCGGCTAGTAAAGGTAAGAGTATCCCACGCTCTTGTCTTCCTTGTCGTCGACAACGATGAGCACCACAATCAAGGGCCTTTCTCCTTCCCAAACTCAATTTGACGGCTCCTCGTTGCGCGTGGCCATCGTCCATGCGAGATGGAACAAGACCGTTATCGACGCCCTTGTCGCCGGTGCGATTGCAAAGCTCAAGGAGGGGTGTCAAGGACAGCAACATAGCTGTGGAATCCGTTCCCGGCAGCTTTGAACTGCCATTGGCATGCTTAAAGTGAATTGTTACAAAGAGTTCCTGTCTCTATTCTTCTAATCTTCTCAAGGGTTATCCAGGGCTCACATGTCCAAGCGAGCTCCAACGTCACCGATCTGCTCAGCGGGCTGAACTTCGGTGCATCGCCAAACCCGGCTCCGCGTTCAAACACGCCGGCTCCAGCTGCGGTCGTGCCCATGCCCAAGGAGCCCTTTGACGCGGTCATCGCGATCGGCGTGCTGATCAAGGGAGCCACCATGCATTTCGAGTACATCTCCGACAGCGTGTCGCAAGCACTGATGAAAGTCCAGCTGGATACTGGCGTTCCTGTCATTTTCGGCGTGCTGACTGCCTTGACGGACGAGCAGGCGCTGGAGAGAGCGGGCTTGGCACCGGGCGGACATAATCATGGCGAGGACTGGGGGCTTGCTGCGGTCGAGATGGGCTCTCACGTCCGGCGGTGGGCTGAAGGAAAGTTTGCATAGAAGATGGACAGTACTGTACTTGTATCGAGTAGGAGAATTGATGTTATGTAGCCTACGCGAAGCTTGAGGCACGTCCCGCTTGGCTCATGCTCCGATCATCCAGTTTTAACCTCTTTCTCCACCAACAACACCTCTTTTCATTCCAAGATGAAGAAAAAGGTGAATCAGTGTGCAGCAGCCAGCATATCGAGCAGATGCGCAATAACTTGACCACCAGGTCCTTCTCATGGGCGCCTCTGGCAGCGGAAAGACCTCGATGCGTTCCCTCATTTTGTGCGCTTCTCCAGTCTCGCAGCTTCTTTCATTTACACGCACTCTCCTAGCTCAAATAACCCCGCATCCATGACAGCCCGTCTCGGCGCTACTATCGACGTCGAGCAGAACCATGTGCGTTTTCTGGGCGACCTGATTCTCAACCTATGGGACTGCGGAGGCCAGGACTCTTTCATGGACTCTTACCTCACAACTCAGCGTCCAACCATCTTCCAGCACGTCGGCGTAATGATATACGTGTTCGACGTCGAGACGCGCGGCATGAGCAAGGACCTTGAGTACTACCGAGATTGTCTCGAGGGCCTCAGACAGTTCAGCCCGGATGCGGCAGTGTTCCTGCTGGTGCACAAGATGGACCTCGTCAGGGAGCCAAAGAGCGTCGTTTTCGAGAAGAAGAAGAAGGAGCTGCAGGAAGCCAGCGGGGACGTGCCTATCACCGTCTTTGGCACGAGTATATATGACGAAAGTCTCTACAAGGTTGAGTTTCTTTCCTTCTTCCGCTCTTCCCCCATGTCTGACGGACGCTTCTCTAGGCTTGGTCCGACATAGTGCACACCCTGATCCCCAACGCTGCCGTCCTTTCCAAGCATCTCACGACCTTCGCAGAAGCCTGCAGTGCTACCGAGGTCATCCTCTTTGAGCGAACCACCTTCCTCGTCATCGCCACATCGTCCACGAACTCGCCTCACTCATCAGAGTTCTCGCCTGTCGGCGAAGACGCACAGGACGGATACGACATCCACCAGCTCAATCCAACGCGCTACGAACGCACCTCCGAGTTGATCAAGGCGTTCAAGCATTCGTGCTCTCGCGTCCGCGAAGAGTTTCATTCCCTGGAGATGGAGCTGTATGACTTCACGGCGGTCCTGGATGAAATGACACGCAACACCTACGTTCTAATCATTGTCCACGATCCGACAATAGGTAAGCGTTCCTCGCCATCGTATCTAGCCGCACTTTTCTCAACAACTCCGCCAGAAACCGCCGCCTTGAAACTGAACATCAAAATAGCTCGCAAAAAGTTCGAGGAACTCCAAAGCGACAGCCTGCTCTCATGATCATCTTTCCATCTCCACAATATTCCACATGCTCCATCTCAATACTATATCAACTGTGAATAATCTGGGGCATTTCACCTCCAGCAGAGACCGTCGATTCCGGCTTTGGTCTTTAACCACTATTTATTCTTTGACTTATATTGGCTTTAATGAAAGAACAATCGTTGAAATGTTTCATTGTCAGTATGTTATTAGGGTAACCGTATTTCCATGTGCAATATAAGCATTTTAAGGTATTTACAATACTTCGCGTCCAGAGGTCAGTCGTATATGTGTAAAGGCGCTCACGCTCACTTATGCCTCCTGGTAATGCGCTTTGGGGTATTCACTACTTGTGCCGCTCTCGTCCCAGCTGGTGGTCTATACGGCGACTGCTTTTCCTCTTCCTCGCGCCGCTCCTTCACTACTTTTGCTTGAGTACCCTCCAATGGAAACTCGTCCGTGCTGGTCGTGCTATGACGGTGAAGTCTGTTATGAGAAGGCGTGGGAAGCTGCGCGCTGCGCCGGTGGGGTGTAGCGTTCCTCGTCCAGGTTCTGTTGTCTTCTATGTCACGCAAGAATGCTTGCAGAGCCTCATCTGGGTCTTGATTCCCCAAGCGGCGAGGAGGATTGCTCATTGCCTGGCGCAGCGTACGCTCCGTCTGCAAATCGTCCGTGTCCCTACGCGTCAACGTCCCAACAGGCATAGGCTCAGGCCGCAGTGCATCCAAATTCTCTGCCAGGGCAGACGGAGCACTAGCAGGTTCGCCATCCGCGATCAAGATGTTCTCCACGTCAATCTCCTCCGCTCGGCTGTCGGCCAATGATACTGGTTGTGCGCCATCCGCCACGTTAGGATTCTCCGCTTCCTCGTTGTCATCATGTATCTCGGGGACGACTTGAAGCGGCTGTGCCTTCGGTTTTCTGACTCGCCGAATCGGCGGGAACTGTAACTCCACTGGTTCGATGGATAGAGATCGGGTCCGCGCACGTGTGTAGGGTCTTTCCCGGATGTCGAGGGATTCCTGTGCGGGCTGTTTGCGCCGCTTACGAGCGCGAGGAGCATCCTCTTTCTGCGGGTCCGCTGCTGTGACCTCCATGGGCTCAACAAGCTGAGAAGTTGGCGGGACAATCGCTTCGACAACTGGCTGGAGAGCTTGTTTTCGTACCGGTCGAGACGAGGGAGTTCTGGCTCCTGGGGTTTCGCCACCGCATCGTCAATGACCTCGATCGGGGGCAGAGTGGGACGAATTGCGCCTGAAACTTCGGCACGATCCTGGTCTTGCGCTGCTGCCGGATGATGTGCCCTGGCGAATCGAGGAGTCTGGCTAAGAGGAGTTGGCAGGGGTCCCGAATTGTCTGGCGGAACCTGTCGAAAAGGTGGTTGAGCTCGCGGAGGCGAAGCTTGAAGCAACGGTAGAGCATCGCCCTGTAGGTCGTTTTCACTATTGTCTCCGCTTGCGGAGAATAGAGAACTAGTACATTATAATTAGTATCGAAGCTCCAGTCCGAAATCAAACCCTACCTGGGTTTTGCTTCTTCTGGCGTGTCGCCTTCAACCTCCTCCTCCTGTTCTTCCTCCTCCTCTTGCTGATCTTGCCGTCGTTCATCATGGATCGACCAGGATCAGGCCTTGCCTGTCGTGCATGGTGAGGACTGCCTCCTCTAGTACCAGAAGTCGTCTGCGTCGTTCTCTTCGTACGACAGGGCTCATTTCGACACTCGATCGATCGTCCACTGATGCCCCTTTCTCAGACTGTTCATCATCACTTCCAAGATGAACCTCCTTCGGCAACTTCCTGCGTAGAAAAGGATAGCGCTCCCTTGGGTCTGGCTCATCTTCAATCATGTCCTTGATTATGTTGTCGAAGTACGCTTGATTCTTGTTGTAGCGATTTCTCCAACTCTGCCACGGATGATTGTTTGCCCAAGCATGCATGGTTGGCGCCACCTTTGCCTTGAAAAAAACAACGAACTGTAAATCCGACAGTCCAAAAACATAACGACCGTTACAAATATACCATGTTTGCTAGTTCTTGATACAATTGGTTGCCGCCTCGGCCTCCGTCTTCCTTATAAGGGGCTCGGCGCGCGAGATAGCGAGCGAGGTGCTGATCGTCTTCTTCAGTAAATGCCTTCCGTGAGCTGCGCATGTTCATTGTAAAACTTGTCCCGCGCACAAAATAGATCCGACCTGCCTGATAGGACCGGTTCTGCCTCCCATGGCTCTGAACTTTGGCCGAAAATAATTAGGCTCCACACTACCCGACGATATGCACCGTCTGACGAAGCTATAAGGCTCGACAATGGCATTCTGTCCTGCCATGCGATAGCTGACTTGTAAGACGCCAAGATTGACGTTCATATCGTCGACAAGGACGATATTCGCCTCATCTTCGCGTGTGACAAGCTTCCCTCCAAAATTCTATGGACTTTGATGAGAAAAGCCGAATCAGATGAACCTGCGCGATATAGAGCATACCCTAATCCATCTCTTTAAGTGGCTCCTGGTCCTGGAGCGCTTCACGCTGCCGTGGATATACAAGCTGAGTGGTTGACCATGGTTGTTCAAGAAAATGGGCCGGGCTGGTTCCCCTTCGGGGATGCTGTCAGAATCTTCTTCCTGTTCGCTTGCATTTCACTTCCTCCAGGCATATCATATCGTCTGGCAGCGCGAATCGCCATATCCATTAGGCAAGACCGAAGGGCTGTCAGTGTTTGAGCTAAATTCCGATTCGCAAGTTAGGAGCGACAACTAAACGGAGTCATATGATACAGTCGCGTGACACTCACGCATCGCGTCATGGTCACGTCCACCTAATTGTCGACGAGCTGCAGTCTAACACAAAACCACTCAGATGAAGGACCTGGCCATAACCATGGTCTACGAGATAGTTGCCACTTCCATCAAACGATTTAGATTACAAAGACGGTTACAGCAACATTAACGGGTATACGACCAAAGATGTATATGGATTCACCTCGTGTTTGCGTTATTCCTCACGCGACCCAGACTTGAGCGAATGTCAACCATAGATTCATTGCAAAAAAGGGAAAAACCAGACTCACAGGCCATAGCGATAACTATGTAGAGAGTGACTAGCCTGTGGAAAGAAGGTCCAGACCTGAATTGGATGGGATGCAAGAGCTACATTTGGTACATACATGATACCTTCCATATAGTTTGATTTACCATCCCTAAAATGTTCGTCAGATTCCAGAAGGAGAGAAAGAAGAGGAAAAAAAACGAACTGGATGAGGGAGTTCACCAGAAGGACAGAGGCTGCAAAGACTATGGTCTATTGCAGGGCTATGTCAGGCCATACACAGTAGATGAAGTCATGCAAAGACACATACTTCGAAATTGGCGAAAAAGAGTGTCAATTCATGCCCGGTTCTGCGTGAAAGAAGTTGGGAGGTATAAGTGACAATCTAGGCAACCTATGGGGGAGACTTACGCCCAACCAATGATAACCATCAGCGGTACAACAAAGGCGGCGATTTGCTGACAGCAACATGAGGGCTGTGACAAGGGCGAAAAAAAAAACGGAACAAGAGAGCATACAATCGAGCTTCCAACGCAAACACCGATTGTGAGTTCCATCTTGTTCTTCATGGCCATCCAAACTGCAGTCACATGCTCAGCGGCATTGCCCTAATGATGCACTTCTGTCATGGAAGGGTTCCGCGAACTGCAATCGGACATTAGACGCACGACGATAGGCAGCAAGATCAGCCCAATGAATGGCTTAGGAATGTGGTAACGATCGGCTGTTTCTTCGATGGAAGCAACGACTGAATGGGAGTAGATGAGAGAACATCAATGAACATCCAGAAGAAATACCCACGATAATCTGCGCAAAACGACGTCAGGACTGTGACTCCAAACAAACTACACATTTGACATGATCAACGACTGTCCTCGAATGAGAGCGTGTAAATCGTTTACCCCAGTGCGGCGGAAGCCATGTTCATTTTTGGTTCCTCTTCTTCTGGTTTGTCCTTCGGCTCAAAGAAATGTGGGTGGGTTTTCAACTGTAAATCCGATATTCAACGGCAATGGACGCATCAGCAAGATTTTATCCTCACCTGGAAAACGAGATACGCAATGTAAACAAGGAGAAGCAAAATGGCTGTCCCCCTCGATATCGTCAGCAAGCCGGCCTGAGCGTCAGGGCCTATATCGCGAACCCCCTTGTCAATAGAAGACAGGTTGGATATCATCCTTGAGGTACCAGTAGGATCCCTTGTGTGCGCGCCGCGATACGCAGCGGGAATGACGAGAGCTTCATCGCTCGGTAAATCATAGCACGAAGACAATGACGGATATATACTGACTGATACACGCCAGCGTCATGAACTAGCGAGGAAAAGTCAAGTCTTTTGACCTCATCGCTATGAAAAGTAACTCACTGAACCTGCACTGGTAAAATAGAAGAGGCCTGTTCAACCATTGCCATACAGAAAGCAAAGCCAGTCGCTCACGCTTGGGCTCCCACTGCTTCAAATTCAGACTGGGGATATTTGACACCAGCTGGAAAAGATTGGCATTGTGTAAAAAGAAATCGTGATTTGTCGTATCAGACTGAACAAACCTGCGAAAAATGAACACCCGAGGACAAGCAATATGTTGGACAAGACAGATCCGAGCATCTGACAGGGAAAAATGATAAATGTTACATCAAGGATGGGGAGTGGTCTGTGTAATAGATACCGAGGTTTGCACGATCCGGAGTTGACCTTATCAGTGCTGCGATTAGATTTTGAGGAGGAATGGCAGAAAAGCGCCTGCCTTGCAAAAGAGCAGCGATGCCAACAATAATCTCGACCGCGTTGCCGAAAGACGCGTTCAACAGACCAGCCATTGTCGGGCCGAGTTTCGTGGACATTTGCTCTGTCGCATCGCCAAGAAGCTGTTGCACGGTCAGAGCTGAGATAGGGAAGACGAAAGAGGATCGTGTTCTAGTACCTTTGCGAGAGGAATAATCGCAAGGAAACTGAACGAAAACCTGAGTGCAGCATCCCAATTGCAATGGTGCGAGATGAAGCTGAGAGGGATAAAGACTAAAAGGAGATTAACATAAGAATCGAAAAGGAAGGCGCGATAGGATTCTGTCCAAGAGGGCTCGTCTTGAGCGCTGAAGATCTGCCTGACACGCTGGGAGAAGGAGCGTTGGGTGTTTGCAGCGTTACCGTTGGAGAGGAGGGGACTTGTTTCTGATGGAGGGAGAGACATGTCAAAGGTAGCGCGAGGCCGTGCGTTTGAATGCAAACATATTTTTGAATGTTGGCGAGGCAGTGTTCGCCGTCACATGACAGCTCCCCGCCAAGCCCATCGGGGGCTGGCTCATTTCGCCTCATCGGCATTCTCCTCGACGACCGCTCCCTCGACGTGCGCGACGTCTCCGTATCGCTCCACGATCCCCCGTCCGTCCTCTAGGACCTCAATCACCGTGATCGACACATTCTGACACCGCCAGATTACCACCCCCGTTGCGCATGACACCCGTCCGCGCCTTATCAGGCTCTTGACCAGCGTGCCGATGAACCCGCCGTGCGAGACGACCAGGATACTCACCGGCTCGTCTTTGTGCCCCGACGACGCGGCCGCGGCCGCTTCCTGCACGACCCATCTCTCCCACCACGCGACAGCTCGGGCGCTAAAAGCAGGAGCCGATTCCATCGCGTCCTCCGGGTACGCATCAATCATCGCTTTCTGTGCGAGAGATTTTCCTTGAAGGTCGCCGAAAAACTGCGCATATTCCGCCCGTCATTTCCCGTAATCTTTTTTTCACCTCCGCTTGGATGGAAACGATCGGGCGCTTACCCTTTCTCGCAGCTCAGCCTGTCTCCGTAATACGAGGCGCGGGTGATGGTTCAGAATTGCTTCTGCGGTCTACGATTCCGCTTGAGCTGGAGTTATCGATTTTAGGAGCGGGGGAGTGACGCACCTTGGTCGCCCGTTGAAGGTCGCTGCTATATGCGACATCAAATTGCACGGTCTTTAATGCTTCCGCGACACATTCAACTTGTCGCATCCCTATCTCGTTCAAGGCAGTGTCCAACTGGCCTTGAATAATCTTATTCCTGTTCGAGTCCGTCTCCCCGTGGCGAACGAGGTATACTTGAGCTCTAACTTTCATGCCTTCAAGAGAGAAAAGGGAGCTTCTGAGGCGGGCTTCGCACGTTGCTTTTAATCTGTGATCTTATCAAAGATCCGCCCCCTTCCGCAGCAGGTGTCAAGCCTCATTAGGCGTTGTTCTATTACGTTGTACAACGATCGAGGCGTACAATGCACTAATACAAACCGAATGTCCTCTCCCAGAAGCGGAATTTTGGATCATAACCTCTATCCACCAACTCATCACAGCAACGCGCTTATCTCTAGACAAATGTTCTTCGTACGTTCCTCTGTATATGCAGATGGTAAACGCTGAGCTTGCGCGGCGATCTGGTCGGAAAGACCCCTGTCCAAGGTGACCCTCCCGCCTTTGTGGGCATGTAGCTGTATACACTCAGAATCAATGTAATATGATAAAATGCAATCTTACACTCACGATATTGCCAAGACCAACTGCGGTTCTGTATACCGCTTCTGAATCCGCGTTCTGTAGTGCCAGTAACTAACAGACTTTTATTAGCGTGTTGCTGGGTGATCCCATGGTAGGTATGCGAACCTGCAGCATGAGATTCAGATAATTGTCTGAAAAACGCTTTTCTAGACCGGAGCGCAGAACGATGCATGAGATACTGCGAAGAGCCTCAGAATAGGGTCAAAAACCAAGGCTGGTTGAAGGCGTCCTTACTTGAATAGAACAGTGGCCAATGCTACCTGCTGGGTTTTGCTCAGCACCGCCAGCGGCACTTTGTTCAACGCCTCAAAGACCTGAACCGAGTTCATTAAGCCCCCTTTCTTCAAAATATGTAGTTCACGGCGACGAACCACAGAAATCCAAGACCCCTCTAGCGATGCCTTCTCATGGAAGACATTCGCAAGCGTGCGGAAAACAAGCAGCGCGTTCGTCTCTCTCGGCTTCGATAACGGCACCGTCCACGGAGTATCCCAGTCGGAGACTTTAAACAAAGTCCGAAAGAACTTGTCTCTTGACCCAGGAGCGTCGAATATATCGGGGCAGAATCCCGTCAGCAGACGGCTCAGGTCAATCACTTGAGTGGGCCGTCGTCAACACCAGAAGGAAAACACAAGGAAAGGAGAATACCAGGGAAGAGCTGCGATGTAGGCCAGCGCTCTAGGATCTGAACGACAATATCCAAATGAGTCGAAGTAATCGTGTTTGATGGTTGCCGTGGGGGAGAAGCTGTGGCGTCATTGAGGTAGTTAAATATCTCTTCAATCGCATCTCTCTCTTCCGGATACATGGCAAGCGACGACGTGGACTGGGCGGGAGTCCTCAACCACGGGAAACTCGAGTATTATAAACGACACTCACAATCTCATTTTGTAATGCCTCGTCGAACTGCGCCAATTTTCCTTGCATAGCAGTCACGTTAGCCTGCTTGAATGTGATGAATTTTGTCTGCGTAAGAATTATGAGCGAGAAGGAAACCTGGCAGCAACCCATGGCCAGGATAACGCACAACCGGAAGTATTGAGGGCGTGACTGGCACTACAGACTGTGAGGTACCCGAGTATCGAGATGCGCCAGTAAACGGATCTATATAAGCCGATGCATCGGCAGGTGCTGCAGTGGTTTGAGGAGCAGCTACGTAACGAGACGCGCCAGTGAATGGGTCCATATACTGCGATGAGGGTGCTGCCGACACCGAACTAGCATTGCTACGATAACGTGAAGCTCCTGCATATCGCCCGTCAATGCAACGAAGCTCAAAAAAAAAAACCGAAAAATCTATACCAGTGAATGGATCAGTGTAGTCTTCATTTGAGCCCAGCCTCACTCCACTAGTGTTTTTCTCAATGAACTTGACCACCTCGTCGATGTAAGTCATTGGTAAATCGTTTTGGGCCAGGAATTTCTGCGCAGCGTTGAAAGGGTTGTCTAGAGCAATAAGGTCAACGCCTGAGAGCGAGTTACCCGTATCCGATTCTTCACCTGTTATATTGTAGGGAAGCTTGAGCGGGGGGACGCCGTCTTGGATATCAACATCGAATACATAGTCGTACTCTTTGCCTTGATATAATTGTTTCCTGCCTTGTCCTACAGCGTCTACAACATCGCCGATTTTCTGCCATGTAAAGGACGCGCTGTCCCACTGCAACAAGTCAGAGAAAAAAAAGGCTTCTAACGGTCTGCATACCTGATGTGCCTCCACCAGCGCGCCATTTCTAACCATCTTCACTTCGCCAGACTTCTTACCTGAAGATAAGCATGAACTTGTCGAAAGAAAAGCAAGAAAGTATTTGGGCACGAACCAGGTGTATTCAAAGCTTCCAGACCAGGTAGGTCGCTCTTTTTCACATCTCCTACCTGGTGTGAGGGCAAAGCCTGGCTGGCGACTTTCTCTTCATACTCCTTTAAATCGCCTTCGGACGCCCATCGTTCTTCAGATGTGCTGAACACCCTGACTACTCCGTCACTGCAACCGCTGACAATATCACCGTTGGGCATGGTGGATACCGCCCAGACAGATATCGCGGGATGGACGATAGTTTGGGCACATTCGCCATCTGCTGCAATTAGAATAGGGCAGTGAAGACTGCAGGGCGAGACCGACCTTTCCAGACACGAACCGTGCGATCCTCTCCAGCAGACACAATGTCTCCGCTAGGAAGCACAGAAACACTGTAGACAAAGGACGTATGCCCCGATAGTGTATACACAGTGTCGCCTCCGATTGTCCAGACGCGAATTTCACTGCAGTCCTCGTTGAAGCAAGAAAGCAAGACAACTACGCGGGCACACACCTATCATTTGAGCAAGAAACGAAACCGATATCTGGGACGAGGGCGAGACCTCTGACAGCGTCACGATGCCCTTGGAAGACATGCACAGACTTGTGTTGTTCCCACAATCTGATCGTTTTATCGGCCGACCCTAGTTGTAGAGCGTCAGACGCGTCGGAGACCATCGAGAAGTAATTACGTACCTGTCAGGAATCTGTCCTCATCGATGGCTAGCACCGCCCACACTGAATATTCATGGCCTCTTAGGTCGTATGCGAGAGCGAAATCCTTCCAGACCTTAGCGGTTCTGCCACCGCCATACATGTTGATTTCAACATGAATTATCGAATGAGGAATGACATACATACTTGTCCCATGAGCCAGAAATGATCGTGCCTCCTGGAGATGAGTGAAGAGCGCAAACGTTATCGGAATGGCCAATGAGAGTGTAGACGGGTTCACCCCCGGGCGGATCGAGGGAGAATACGTTGATGACGGTGTCCTGTCCTCCAGTGACTGCGTAACCTGTATGTGATTTGATGCGATCTCAGCACCTGGAATCTCACATAAAAGCACCGACCTGGCGAGTGAGAAGATGGTGCGATATAAGCAACCGCGTTGACATAACGCGATCCAGCTTTGAGGACCGTCGCGGGTGAAAATTGGGAGCTCGACGATCGTTGCCAGGCTATCGCACTTGCATCTCGAGAGGCGGAAAGGATGAGATCATTCGCCGGGGAACATAAGGCGCGAACCTAGAAACTTGGTCAGCGCTATGAGAAATCTTGCGTCGGAGAAGGAGCAGACGTCGGAGCTGTGAGCGGTCAGGGTTGCCGACAACTTGTAGGGCATTGTAGTGGAAGTCTGGCCAACTCAGATGGTGTAAGTCGCAAGAACACGAGTCTGGTGATACATCCAAAGTTGGCAGTCATGATTTATTCCACTATCAATATCACTGTAAACCGAGAAAAATGTACGCCACACTAACGAGCCCTCATGCCGTCAAGGCGCACAAAAGGGAGATACGGTGGAGTAGTCTATGCCATGCACCATTACTTCATCTCCTGCGAGGCCTCTCGAACGACGTCCGCCAGATCACCAATTTAATCAGACGACACAAAAAAATCGAGAGGGGTTATGGTCTTGTCTAGGTGTAGACACGCAAATTTCAAGGCCTGGGTTTAGGGCAGGCACCCCTGACAAACTACAGAAACGTCTATTCCATTGAGCAGCGGCAATGACAGGGGACACGAAGAGATGGCGCATTCGACATATTTCGGAGAGCAAATCTTATTCAGCGAGGTCCAGCCCATACGCAATCGATATTTTCACTTTCTTGGTCGGCCTGGTACTCTCTTCCACAGTCGACATGAGCCCTGCAGACGGTCGTTTCTGTCCGGTATCATAGTCCTGTGTTTCAGCTTGCGTCTGCGAGTGGCCACCCTCAAGTATGCTGGACCGGACTTCGTGGCTTGGTGGCGGTGCGGCGATGTTGTCAATTTTCTTCTTCTGTGACCCAAGTGAGACATGCATAATTTCCATGTAGTTTCCACACATTGCATACTGACCAGTTCTAATAAACCGAGAAGCCGGCCTTCCACCTCAGGATCCGGGTTGAAGTAATTCAGGTACTTCTCTGTGGCTTTGATGGCGCAGTTAAATCCATATCTTGACCTTTTTAAAGCTTTCTTCGTCTTTGCTGGCTTGCGTTGATTCCGAGAACGCGTCATAGGCAAACCTTGATTAACATTCAAATCTATCAGGAAACCTGAGAATTTGGCCAAAGGACGTTAAGGAAAGCAAAATGGTTTGTCATCATCCTGGGCATACCCTCCGTTTCAAGTCTCTTGTGCATTTGATGGGCAACGGATTTATCGCCACCTGTGAGTGCGAAAGCTCAGTGATAAATGTCGTGGAGTATTTGATCTACACACCGAATCCTTTGGCAAAATCAGACAAGGACTCTACTTTTCTGGTCTCGGCGACTTTGATAGCTCTCCTAGAATACTTCGGTCAGCTAGGTTGGTCTAGAACGACAGGTTCCTACCTAAACAAGGCCAACTCCACGTATCGTGATCGCAACAATGGGTACAAGTCGAGTTTGATTAATTCCCAAGCTGGATCTACGCGAAGGCGACAATCAAAGCAGATAAATCTGGCCGGAATTCTATTATCTTTGACGGCGTGATAGCTAAATCGCTTCAGAAAGCATCTGACCCAAGGTCGCGTATATCCATACCCCATACACCTATGATGCAAGTTAAACGCAATATTCCACTTGGAATACAGGAACGTACCAGATGTGATACCAATGCCCACAGTTTCCTTCGCAAAAACAGCACGCGTCTTCGATCTGCAAGAAGCTTGCTTGGTGGTCTGTCAGGTAGTTACAGAGCCTATACGATCATACCTGAATGCCACAGTCGCACTTGAGACCATTATCCATCGCGGATGCATTATTGGAGTGCTGCAATGAGAGATTCGCTGACTCGATGGCATCCACTTTATCCAAAGTGCTGCAAGACGATATAGGGTCGACGGAGGCAAGAGTACCCGACGAAATATCGGGAATTGCATTGCCTTTACACTCAACAAGTCAATATGACTTTGATTGGAGGGTAGGCGGCGTACCCATTCCGCTGTGTAGAGGTGTATCGTCTATGCTCATCTTTGATAGCATGAGCGTGTCGATTTCGTGCCCTTGATTTTCCTCATCTGTCGCTGGTTGTGACATCGACGCTAAGGGTAGGGAAGAGATACTGTCGGATGGGAAATCGGCTGTCGCGGTGCGGGTATTCTGCGACCCATTAGAATCCAAATCCTGGGTATGCTCGATGTTAGGCTCGAGTGCATCCCGAGCGTTCTGGTTGTGCTGCTGTCAGGAAATATCAATAACGAAAGCAAATTGCTTGCCAATTCTTCAAGTCGGGTGGGTATAGTCTCTGAAGCTCCACCAAATATAGTTTCATCGCCAGGGCGATTGAGTGGTACGATCTCTCCGGTTTCATTTCGTACCCCTACTGGGAACATAGGTTCGCTCAGGGATGTGTCGATTGGCTTGTAGGTGCCATCGGGAAGTCTAATGTAGTCAGGGTCGTCGTCCCCTTCAGCGTCGAGGTCGGTCAGTTCAACATCATCTTCCGCAGACCAAACGACGTTCCTGGTTTCCGCATCTTGGTTCTGCCTTTCCATGTCCTGGGCCCGTATCTGGGCTTCCTGAATGGGTGTCAATGTTGTCTTTCCAGGAATCTGGGAGGTCGTTCCTGTAAAGATGGCATCGCTACACTCGGCAGACGAGGGAAGGTAGGTTGCGATCGACGCAATGCTGAGATTGACGCTTGAGGGTGCGTTTGTATCAGTCTACATGACATCTACTCAACCGCACTTACGAATGGTAGCCGGTATGCATTTTCCCAATGTTCCATTTGTCGGGGACTTCCTCGATTTCGTGTGTCATCAAGTACCACTTGTCTTTCTCGGCGTCCCCGGCTTGAAAACAAGGTGGCTCGTAGTCCGCTGGCGTCTGGTCAGTATAAAACAACTTGAAGGTAGCGAAACGTTTTTCTGCAGTGCAGTGAGTAAAGCAGTTATTTATAAATAAACAAAACGTTTCGCACTTGGCAACAAATCCATTTGTGTTGTTGCATGGATCAGTGTTTTCAAGAGCGTCTGGATTTTGTCAGGACGGCGACATCATATGAGCGGGAGCTACAACCTTCACGCTTCTTTTAACCTCTTTGAGGGAAGGACAGCGGCCTCTCTTAGCTGCTTCCGCTACAGCGTCGTTCGGCAAGCCCTTCTTCTTGAGCGAAGATTTCTCCAAATTGTCCCCAAAAGTCATGATAGGAACTGCTACGTCGGTTCCACATATAGTGTGATACTGCATAGGGATGGGTACATGTCTTGTTCATCAGATTTCAATGACTTACATGGAAATTGAAAGTGTATGCCTCGACGATGCTTGAACCGTCAGACTGGAATATCCGTGTATGCGCAACACACATACTTATTCGGATTATTGCTATCCTGTTTCGGGGCCCAGTTTGAGCTTCCGGAGTGCAAAAGAAAGAAAAAGTCCTACAAGGTAGATGGCGAAGATGAAACTCCTTAAGTATTGTTTCTCCAGGGCATGAAATATTCCATGTTCCTGTACTCAGTTCTGAGTATCAGAAAACCTCGCTTGCTCAGGTCAAAAGAACCAAACCAAATAGTCCAGTATTTTATCGGCCTCGACCGAGTAGCCTCGCGTCATCGTCTCGAAGAGTGTAATTAGGTGCATGTATGCGCACCGAGCGGTGTGTAAGCTCATACCATAATCTTGAAGCTATTGATATTTCTTCCTAATCTAGAGGAACAGCTGCTCGTATCAGAGTCTCGGGAGGACAAGGGCGAATCGTCGGCGGTTGTGAAATGACCTAAAAGGCTTAGGGTTTCCCGCCTCACTATGAGGCAAAGGAGTTCGTACTCTCAGTAAAATTCTCATCTGGGAGCAAGTTTCTGAAAATTGGCCCTCAGTTAGCTACGGGTTGATGATGGCTCTGACTGGCCTTGCCTGAGAAATGTAATGCAGCTCAGACCTGCTCTGAGCATGGTCTGAACAGCAGCAAGACTTTGGGAAGCATTGATGGGTTGAACAGGCGTTTTTGTTGCTTGGGCAAGCATGAGGACCACGAGATGTGATGATGGAGGGTTGGCAGGGGGCGAAAGAAGGAAAAAAGATGCGTATTTCTTCTTCGCGAATCGCGTCTAAGGTCACCTGACGTGAATACTGCACAGGCTATTATACTTTCGGTGGTATACATGGATCAGAAACAGGAGACCAGGATCAAGAGCGCAGCAAAGAGCGCGGTCAACAGGGTTCAAAGCATCAGACCAAGGGCAAAGCGAATTCCAGTCCTTGCATCATGAGGTATGGCCGCTTCCAATGATAGAGGACATGCGTAGGTCGAAGCCCTCGCTACGGATGGGCATCTCTGGGGTATGGAAAGGATTCTTCATCACTGCATCGGCATAAGCTTCGTACACCCGCTGTAGTGTCGAATCCGCCGAAGTTTCTGCCAAAGACGTGAGAAGCACGAATTTTGTACCTACACATGTCAAAAGTTATGAGGCGATATGAATTGTTGAGGAGCTGACCTGTAGCAGTGAGGAGAATGGTCATCTTGAACGACTCTGCTTCGATCACCTGAGCGCCAGAGCTGGGGCCTGTCGGCGACAGACGGCTCGTGATGGCATGGATACCGTGTAGAGTTCCAGCGAGAACGAGATATTCATTCGACGTGAGTTGAACGAGGCCATCTGGTATCACTCATGTGAGCGTCGAGTTTGCGATCGAAGAACCAAGGAACAAGGACCAGCGAAATTGCGTTGGTAGACGAGACCGCCTGCCTTGTTAATGACCTGCTCGGATATCAGTCGCGCCTTCTGTCGACCGAAGCGATGCAGTTACCCATAACCCATAGATGGCCATTGTGTGAGAAAGTCGTAGAGGAGTGATGCTGTCCAGTGACACTCGGACAATCTTGTCCACACACATTCTCGACCGTTCTTGGCTCATTTCTTGACGGCGCCACGTAAGATCCTCGTCCATGAGGTCCCGTATTACGCTCCTTTTCGTCTCCCTCCTTGCCCAGGCGTACCTCTCCTACCAAACCTCTACTCTTGGTGAACGCTCGTTGCCTGAGCTGTCCGACGATGACATCTCAACTCTTATTTCTATCCATGATCCGTTGAAAAGTGTTGACACTTCCAACCCATCCTCCCACCTCTCCAAAATCTTGATTCCCAGGGCTGGTGAGTGATGCGGTCGAATGTGTTTCTTTCATCATATCGTGTTTGTTTCAGCGGAAACGGAAAATAACACGCTTGTCCGGAATTACATTGCTTCGAAATTGAAGGCGCTGAAGTGGCATGTAGAGGAAGACGAGTTTACCGCAAATACGCCCCTTGGACGCAAACGGTTTACGAACGTGATAGCGACAAAGGACCCAACCGCCTCCCGACGTGTGATAATGGCTGCCCATTTCGACAGCAAGTACTACCCGTCGTACCCTGAAAACCAGGTAGAACCATCAACATGCAAGCCCCTTGCATTATTGACATTTGCAATGTCAAGTTCGTAGGTGCAACCGACTCCGCAGCTCCATGTGCAATGTTGTTGGACCTCGCTGAAAGTTTGAATACCCTGTTGGATAAACGGAAAGAACGATTTGATGAGGGTGATGTCGAAGATGAAGATGACGATGTGGCTGATACTACACTTCAGCTCGTGTTTTTTGACGGCGAGGAGGCTTTCGTATCCTGGACGGATACAGATTCTGTGTACGGCGCCAGGTGTTTGTTCTGTCCATCCTCAAGACTTGAAATGCGATTAACCCCTATGGACGTAGACACCTGGCCGAAAAATGGGCCACGACATACATTGGACCGCATAGCAAACGTAGACTAATGGATATCCAAGCCACGGAACTCTCAGGAGTAGAACATTTGATTTTGCTCGACCTTCTTGGTGCTCCGGACCCGCAGATTCGTTCGTATTTCCTGGATACTGCGTGGCTTTTCGATGTCCTCGTATCCGCAGAGAAACGATTGGGCAATGGAGGTGCGTTTGCCTACGGGAAAGAACAAGGAATGGCGCCAGGAAAGTGGCGGAGCTTCTTTATGCCCCGGTCGGATATGAAGATCAACATGGGCTATATCGGCGACGACCATGTCCCATTTATCCAGAGAGGTGTCAGTGTATTGCATCTCATTCCAGATCCGTTCCCTCATGTCTGGCATTCGCTCAAGGTAAGATATGTCGTTTCCTCTCCCATTCACTCAACTGACTACGTTACTTAGGATGATGCTTCGGCACTGGATCTACCCACAATGCGGCGTTGGAATTTAATGTTGCGTGTATTTATGGCCGAATACCTTCATCTACGACCCACGGACCTCAAACGCAGCAATCCAATAACTAGGTCAGAGTCGGAACTTGTAAGCTCATTTGTTTCTTAACGAGCTTACGCGCTTATCAACGACCTAGTAGGTAACATGATCATTTATCTGTAGCACGATTTGCACAATCGAGGAATAGATCCTTCATGATCTAATTCAGACTTTGTTCAACTGTAAAGGAGGGCCTTGTAATGCTTAATGAGGTTTGATGCATCCGTCGCGGTCTATCGAACGTTTCGAGCCTTCTAGAGCCTTTTTATTACTCAAAGCGCACCTTTTCATACTCCCTGACCTCTTCCACCCTCGCTCGCGCATTCATTGAAAACTTGTTCAACGCGGTACGACGGCGCCCTAGATTGGTTTGTACTGTATTTCTCGTCAGTTGTAGATGACACAACACGTCGTGGTTCGCTCACTCATAGCGCTTGCGGCGTCGATCTGAGCAGAGCGGCGGGGAGCAACGTCCTCTAGGAAAGAGGTATATGTCGACATCAACGAATGTGCCGCTCCCTGTTCAAACGTCACTATCGGCGAGTTGAGATGTTTTCTCGTAATGACATACTGCTTGCACCTGGATCAACTGTTCCAAGGAGTTTAAATTCCCCTCATACGCTATTTCCTGGGCTTTCAAATTGCGAATTTTATACTGAGCATCTTCCCTTTTGTAGGGGTCAAATCAAGCCCCGATTAGTTCCACGCTCATCAACGTACAGCGATGTCACACCGAGTCTCATGGTACTCTTTGCCTTATCACGAGCGATGGCATATATCGCTTCCTTTTTATTGTTGAAGTCGGACGGACGGTTGGTTTGCCTCTTGCTCCGCTGCCCTGCTTGTGTGTCATCTAGATGCCGGCATAAGATGCATATATGCACGCTAACCTCTGTTATGTTCATCTAAAATACTCTTAAAAGGTTCTCTGTGCGTGCATGAGCGGCATACCGACCAGTTTGGATGATTTTACCTTAGCTGAAGCTCTTTCTTAGAATTGGTAGCGTTGTGTTCACGGAGGGTCCGCCTGTTCTTTTTTGAGGCTTGTGAAGGCCGATGTTCAACTGGGCTGTGGAGCTCTAGTGCAGAAAAAAAGATCTCTTACTGTTTGCTTTTGGCATGGAAAGTTGAGTAGAGCTTGCAAGGGACGCGTCGCGCTTTTGGTCGTGTGGCACGTGATAATTCCATTACTTTGCGTGACCTCACGTATTTGGCTAAGTTAACGCAGCAGCATCGACATTGACCTTAAAGTGCAGTCATGGATTGGTATGGTGTTCCTCCCGTTTCCTGCTCGTAAAACCAACTTGTATCACGCAGCTTGGAACTCAACATTCATCAGCGTATACTTTCCGACATCGCATCCAGTTCTTCGGCGGCCGCCAATGTTCGTCATGCCGACACCGTTATTTCTTCTCGACTACATACAAAGTCACGTCCGAACGGCATAGGAGGTGATTTCCATGAGAAACCAACCACTGAGTACTGTCATGGTAGTGCTAGGATATTCTTGGTTAGTATTTATCATTCCAATTTTGACACCACGCTCACAAGCCATTGGAAAGACTGCTTCCCGGGTGCACTGCAATATTGCGTTTGGAGAGCTTGTCGTAAACCTGCCCGATGAATATGTCGCCACATCTTTAGGCACCATCATGTCTATCCTAACGGACATTATGACGGATATTCCATTTACCGATTTTGATAGGTGTCTCTCGTGGCAAGGTCGTCTTTGTTCTGGTGTGTCCAATAACGGAATGCTCAATATCGTCAAACACAGACTGGGCTCTGCCCGATCAGCTCGTGTACTCTACGGTCTCTGCCCTTCTACATTTGTCAAGCAACTATCCACAATGCGCGTCTGAAGCGGTCTCGTCCATCTGCGTTTTTTTATTGGAAATAGTTGCTCAAATGTCGCTCAGTTCCCGTAAGGCAGATTTGTTCCTATAGCTGTTGGGCCATTCATTCACACTTGACCTTTCTACCAGCCTTTGACATACTTACGCAACTTGCGCCTGCATTGCATGGCCTCTATCGCGCTATCAGCTCCACACCTTATCCCTGGACTCTGTCCTACTGGGAGCAGCTGACTGAACACATGACAACCCTGTGTTCCGCTGATAACATTGATCGTCTTAACCGTCTAGGTGTCCACCTTCTCCAAAGGGAGGGCACCGATGCTGATACGCTTCAGTTCACTAAAGCATTCGTAACTCGTTATATCGACCAGGGTAGACCTCTCAGCGGATATTTCATCGTGTGCTGCATCGTGGAGATGGAATGGACAATCCTGGCACAAGTTCTTGCGCCTCCTCCAAAATCAAGCTCGGGAGGATGTATCACAGAAGCGGCCGCTGCCAATAAAGCATGGCTATCTATGATGCGTCAACCCGTTTCGAGGTTTGATTTCTTGAATGAAAAGATCCAGAATGCGTTGAAGAAAACCACACAATATGCGATGCAGTGTTTTACCGATCTTCTTGTCCAGATTGAAGAGATGGATTCGGAGCCGTCTATTGATACTTATGCATGGGAAACAATGTCTGAAAGTCTGGTAATAGTAACCTTCATCCCCACGAACGACGCATCGCTCACAGAATTGGTAGAAACTGGCCTCTGTCTGTTCTGTCGTCCTTGGCGAGTTGGACGAAAAGCTGCATCTACGCCTGCTACAACTCTTGAGCGATCAATCTCCCTTGACCGACAACTTGGTTCTTGAATCCGCCTTGAAGGCGACGACGGTTCTCGTTCAGAAGTATGCATTGATCAGCCACCGTAGCATGCGAGTACTGATTCTGTCCTTCAGTTTCCCCGATATTGCCGGTGCAATGGCAAACCATCTGCGACGATTTGTGACATCTACTTCTCCAATTTTTGAATTTGAATTTGCCTCTGAGAGTAGGGCTCCACCGTTGTCTGCTGCGGCGAAATGTCTAGCTCTCTGCATCAAGGTCGCCTCTATACGCTACCTAGTCGGATTGTCGCTAATTCAATTCATTAGTTTGCGCCTGGTGATGACCTTATCATGTCGAATATGTACTCTCTTCTCAACTATATTGCCGCAACGAGCAAAGAGATGCATGATAGCTCAAGCTCTAACGTAACTGGTCTATATGGCATAATGTCGCACTCAACTACTCAGCTGTTGGAGAGCGGACTGCATGACCTTTCCGAAGACGAGAGAAGACTTCTTGGAATTACGACAATCTCCGTTGTAACAAGGCTCGCTCTTGAATTCCAGATGGAAGAGGTGAGATAGTGACTTTCAACTTTTTTTTTTTTTTTTCATTTCCCGTTGTTGATATTCCCAAGGTAACCCGACTCACAATATCAATGCTTTTACAAAGACTTCGCTTCGCGGAGCCCACCGTTGAAGCCGCAATCGCATACAATCTCGTTGACTTGGCACTCTCTGCGCCCGAAAACGCTTTCCGCGACATAATTCGTGCGTTTTCAACTATCAATCGTTCAGCCAATCCGGGTGACCAGAGGTTTTCAAACAACATGGTACGTGTGTCTGAGCTTCCCGATGTCACCTACTAACGGACAGACAAGGTCTTGGCAGCCCAAACAAGACTCGCGCAAGAGGTTCATCGTAGACCAGAGTTATATGAGACTTACCTCATTGAGCTCCTGACGCTTTTTGCTGACAAGGGCGTCGCAATCCAGAACCTCAAGATATCTGATCATAGTATCAAGGTATAATTATGCCTGCATCTCCTTCTTGCTGGTCTGGTACTCATCGGCATATAGACGGATGATATGATTGAACAACTGGCATCATTATTGCTCCCATCGACGCACTTCTCTCTCACGAAGACTTCAATCCAAGATTAGAATCATCCCCAGGCACTGTATCACTTTTCAGGAATATGTGGTTCTTATGCACTCTCTTCCATTTCTCATTCATTGACGAGAAGGAGGAAACTGCGATGGATTGGCTTAAACCTGCTTTAGCCCATATCGCTGTCAAGACTCCTTCTCTAGTCTTGGAAGAGGCCCACGATTCCGTTGCCAGTGATGTTGAATACAACTCTGTCATTCGCCAAGAGTATGCGCAAACGGTATGTTTCGAACTCATTGTACCATTACTTGTCCCTGAAATCGCATAGGTCATTCTGAAACATCGACAATCGTTGACGAAGCATATTTCCCTTCGCGCCGCGGATATTCGCTCCTTGTCATCAGGACAAGTCGTTTTTCTACTCACAATGCACGATATGGAGAGTATGCGATCCACCGCAGGCTTGACATCCTCTCTGGCATCCTATTTCGTAAATGACAGCATAAACAAGAATCCCGCTCTCTCAGGCTGTATGGAATCCGTGGCTGAAAAGGTCCGTAGGCATATCATCCAACGCACAGCGAACTGACGAGAGTCGTCAGGTCATTCGGGGATGCATCAATGACCTTAACACGGCCGCCGCTCAGCAGAACTTACCTGAATGTTTATCCTCCGAGCTTCGCCATCTCTTGGTCTACAGTACTCATAGGGTTGAAAAGGCTCGAGAAGTGGCTATGAAATATCTTAATCGCCTAATCACATCATTCCCGTCCTTGATGTGTGATCCACTGCTTGTTTTTGCGATTCTCGAGGTCCTTACGCTTCTTCGACGCTCTTGCGAGAATGAATTTATTGATGAAGTGAGCGTTCTTATATGCTTGACCTGATTATGCTCACTACTGCCTCAGTTCAACCCCATTTACGAGTTCTACTCGGAGCGTGCGAATATCACTTTGCAGCTTACCGACAATTATACGATTAGGAACGATATTCTCAGCCAACTCCATCGCAATGCGACCACCTGGTTCGAGCTGGCTCTTGGTCGTGCCCCGGTGGAGTTGCAATCAACACTGCAGGTATATCACAATCGTTGATCTTTCAAGGACGCTTGCTGAACAGTATGCAGAAATATCTCGCGATTAGTCAATCTTCTTCTGGGATTGATTCTACGGACCTTGGTGCCTCTTTGGCTGAGCATTATGGAAAGGCCATCGGTCCCGTCCAACGGCAAATGAGTAAGTAGATTCTAGCATTTCTTTCATACGTTATTTGATTATCTGTCTTGTAGCGTCGCTTGCCATACTGTCTCACCGGGAAACGGATCGAGCGAAAGTCTTAGCCAGCCAAATTGCAATGAAGGGTTATTTTGCAGGCGAAGCTGCTGGAATTCGCTTAGCGGGGCATGAAGGTTAGTTGATCTGATCATAACATGGATGTCTTCCTGAACTAGAAGACCCAGGTTTGGACAAGCTGGGCAAACTGCCACCTCAGACAGAACCGTCGATTGAGATAGAGAAAATGAAGGCGAAGATGGTTCAGATCTCGGAAGAAATTAAGACCAAGCAGGCTACCCTGACCGTGCAAGACCTTAAAAGATTGCTATTCCGTTGTGCAGGAATGTTGATATCTCTCGAGAAGGTATGCTATCCTTGTCGAACTTAGGGTCGGGGGGCTTACAGGAACGTCATTAGTGCGAGTACGAGATGTTGCATCACATCGTTGCTCTACCATTTGAGGTTGCAACGCCGACCGCCATTGCTGCCGGCATCGAAGTTTGGACATGGATCATTGCAGAAAAACCTGATTCAGAAGTGGCTTTGATGTCTGAAATTTTATCTGCCTGGTCCGACACTATTAGAGATGAAAAAGGGATCTTTTCGTCCTCGATGAAGTGAGCATTTCATTTGCTTGACTTGTCCTGACCTATCTCAACACATTTGGGTGTTTTCTATCTCGTGTTAGCTACGATGACCCTTTTTATCATCCTGTTGAATACAGTCCAACGGACAAGGCCATTATCGACCGAGGGACGGTGAATGCTCGTCGAATGCTTACCCCTCTTACTCTCGTACTGCAAATGCTTCTCAGCCGCTTACAAGCAGCAAGATATTGTCGACCTGCGTTGATGTTCTTGATCCAACATCTAGTGCTTCGCTCCGCGCGTTCCCTTTTTAGGTAAAACTAATAATATCTAATATGTTCACTAGACTTAGCTAATGTTATCTATAGCACGCACGCTCTAGCTCGCGAAGCACGGTTCTCGTTTCTACTGTTCGGCTTCGAGACCCTGAAGAGTTCTTATCTTGATCCATATTGCGAGAATTTACTCCGAGAGAATCTATACGCACTGGCGTATACCTGGTTTGCAGTCCGTCCACAGTAAGACAATCAAAATACTGGAGTAATCAATCTGAAGTCACATCGCATTATGTAGATGGTCATACGGCTCAAGCAGGGTGCAAGTGGATGCGGACGTTAAAGTGCTCGCCGAATTTTTATCCTACTTGCAGACTGACAGCGCACGTGGCTCGCTCCCAATATCAAGTCTTTCACCGACGCAATTGCCTTCGCGTAGCAGTTGTTCTCACTGAGTCTTACCGTCCTGCTTGTTCTGAGCCATGTCTGACCAGATTATGCGAACCGTGTTCGCGAGCTTGGTTTGCCATTGCGATTACTCACAGAGAACGAAATAATACGTATGAACGTCTGGAACAATCCGACTAACGACGTTAAGCGAGGTATTGATCATGTTGGAACCTTGAGTTCGACGCTTCTTGAGGTGAGTGCTGCATGCCCAACTGCTTTTCTCCCATTAACGGTTTGTTAGACGATGTGGCCCAACATCATTCGCACAGTTTGGCAGATCAATCCTGCGATTGCTATTCATTTTCCAGAACGGTTCAAGCTCGCCATTGTTCGTACGGAGGTTTCAAAACTGTCGCGTGCGAGTCCCCAGCAGGTGCTGGGCATTCCGGAAGCATTGCCTTTCTTCCTTGGCGATAGATTCGATGCAAGTGTACATCGAGATTTCAGGGTGACCTTTTTCGTCTCTGGGTGAATACTGACATGCATTGACCCTGCTATCTTACTAGCATCTTCTCCTTTGGGATCCAGTGCCGCCCGTAATCGCAAACACGTTCTTTGAGCGGCGCTTCCATAACGAGCCGCATATCTTGCAATATGCACATCGAGTCCTGGAGCAGCATCCGGTCGATCTAACATTCTTTTTCGTTCCGCAAGTAGTTCAGGCCCTTCGCTATGACGGTCTCGGTATAGTCATTTATTATTCATCTCATAACCGTGTGCTTATCGTGGTACAGGTTATGTTGCGCGCTTCATATTCGAGACAGCCAAAATCTCCCAACTGTTTTGCCACCAAATAATTTGGAATATGAAGGCTAACTGCTATAAGGACGATTTGGCAGAAATCGTGCGTCGAACGCAGAGTTTATGGTTTTAATTCTCGAATCATATTTCGTCTTTGTAGGAAGATCCCATGAAACCCATTCTGGATGATACGATTGAATATGTTGTCAACTCACTTTCTGGTGATGCACGCGAATTCTATGATAGGGAATTCAAATTCTTCAATGAAGTCACCTCTATATCAGGAAAGCTAAAGCCCTACATCAGGAAGACTAAACCAGAGAAAAAGGTGAGAAAGATTCATGTACATGCACTTGTAGACTTTATGTCTTTCCAAGGCCAAAATTGACGAAGAGATGGCGAAAATTACCGTGGACGTCGGTGTCTACCTTCCAAGCAATCCTGATGGGAAAGTAGTAGACATTGACAAAAAGTCTGGCAGGCCGTTACAAAGTCATGCAAAGGTGCACCTATGCTCTTTGAGACGCTCGCGTCGTGTATTGATCATCGTCTTCAGGCTCCATTCATGGCCACCTTCAAAGTCAGGAAGCAGCGCGTGGACATCGACACCGATCCCGAATCTGTCTTGGATGGAGAGGGCGCTGAGCGGCGAACGGAATATGACATTTGGTTACAGGCCATCTTCAAAGTCGGTGACGACTGTCGTCAAGACGTACTGGCCTTGCAAGTGATCGCCATGTTCAAAAATATATTCACCAACGTTGGTCTCATGCTTTACCTGTATCCCTATCGAGTGACTGCCACTGGGCCAGGGGTGCGTCTTCGTTGCCGACTCGTGATACAGATTGTCTCATTTTTTCTCTG
>SJRY01000070.1:0-21337 GCA_011319805.1 Macrocybe gigantea | reverse complement strand
GGACACATGTTGACGCTCGTTTCCACGTGGGAGCCGCAGCTTCTCCGAAGATGGAGTGCATCTGCCAGCTTCGACGGGATGCGGTTACGAGGAATCGTTGAGAATGCCGCGTACGGTGGCCCCGAGGTCATCTCAGAAGTTATTGGCTGCTTAGCCAGCCGAGGTCAGCTGAACAGGCAAACGCGTGGCCAAACATTTTTTCAATTGCAATTGAAGATCACTCGAGTCCTAATGATTCAACCAAGGATAACTTGAAGCATAAGAACGAACACGCATGGTGTGCTTTTCCCCAGGATTGTACAAAAAGAACACTAACACTGCACCAGCTATTAATGCGAGCATGATCTTCTTTTATGCGAGAAACTGAAATGGTCCAATGGCAGATCTGGTTGTGCAACACAAAGAAAATACGAAATGTGTCCCGAAAATGTCTGACATTCGGAACAATCATAGCACGTTTTTTCATCTTCTGGCCTGGAGCAGAGCAGACGCTTGCATGTGTGAATCAGAATTGAATTATCACGTGACGTTCTTGTCGCGTCATGTTTTCGGTTGAGAGTGTTGGAATGCCGCGACGTTTTTGATCGCTGCAAGTATCATCGCCTTCTGCTCGTGCTGAACGGCGTTCACGCTTCATCTACCTTTATACCACCCATATTTCGATACCTGTTTCTTCCCAGATGCCATGGATTCTCCTTTGAGCAACCATTCCTCAACCCGATCAGCCTCCGACACCGAAGAATACAATACATCTAATGCGCACCTTCACTTTGGTCCATTGAAGTCACCAGAAGAAAGCTGGCCGCCATGGCTGCTCAACAAGTTCACATGCTACGTGCATCGTCACAGTCCCGACCCCGACGATCACCGCGCCTTTCATCACGCTGGCCTGTTTCACAGTTGGATGAGCAAAGCGACTCCTCAAACCTTTCCGCGACTCCTCATGTGGATGGTTCTAACGAGGGCGGAAACTCTGATTTCATTGCAGTAGGAGAGGAGGCCCTGGATACGAGCCCCTGTTGAAGGACGGTATGTTTTTGTTGAAAACGCACCTACCTTTCGGCATTTTAATCGCACGCAGAGCCTCCCTCGCTCTTGCTAACTAGAATCATAAGTGCTCAGAGCAACCCTTCCCTCCTCCTAGCCCTTCGCGCCAACCCCCCATTCATGAAGGGGATGAACCTACACTACTTGTCATGGATATGTCCGAGCCGACTTTGGACGAAGACTCTCCTGCTTTCCCTAAATTTCCGCCGTTAATCATGGCACCTGAACCCAAACCTGCTGACGATGTCCAGATGCTGTTGATGTACGTTGGCTTGTTTTGTCTTTCCTTTCATGCAAGATGCTCATTGTTCCCGCGAAAGGCAACGCCCGTCGAGTCGAATGTGTCTCCAAGAGTGGATACGACCACTTTGCAGGATACTTTTCTCTCCAACGAGGGTGGAAGTGGCACACACGACTCAAGTTGCTCGTTTACTCCCGGTAACAGGCCGACTGTTCGCAATGATCTGCGAAGTGCCGACGACCCGGTTGCTGCCCATTCTGTGGCACCAACCGGTGGCGGCGACAACAGTCTGAACATCATCTTGGACAATCCTCCTCCAGAAGCGATGGAAGGATATGCTACAAAGCGCCAACATGAGAATTCCGAGCAATCTGTGCGCTCTACGAGCCTTGTCCGTGCGAACACAGAAGCTGTAACGCATGGCTGTTCTGGCGGCGTAGACGAGCAGGATGAGGAAACCAAGGGAAGGGACAAAGACGAACTGTCAGGCCACCAACTGGACTCATCGCCATCCTTTCGCCAAGTTTGCTTCAACAACTCATTCCCTCCGTGTCCAATCATCCTGTACCCCCAAATACAGATTCAGTTGAAAGCAGCCGTGACGATCGAATCTTTGCTCCATCGTGGCAAATGGCGGTTGCACCTAGCACACCAGTGCGGTTGACAGGGCCTGTCCGATTTCTTAGTCCTGTGAGGTTGAAAATATCTCGATCCCAGAGAAAGTCAAGCTCCAGCCTGCAGATTTAGAAGACCCTAAGCGAACGCCGGCGCGAAGGATACCGATTGCAGAAGCGGTTGCTCAAGGTCACATCTCGCCGCAAAAGGCTGCTCGACTGGTCGCTCGAGTACCAACGCTGCCGACACCAATCACACGCCATTGCTGTCTATCCCTTTTTCAGATAGCCCAGCTCGGAGAGTGTTTGATGGCATCTGATGTGCGCTCACAGGACACTGCAAGGGACATGCACGACTGCCAAGTCCGATTAAAGCAACGGCAAGCCGTGTCATCGTTCTGGGAAGCGCGCACTCCCGACTTATCCGCGGTCAGATGGAGCCGCCTCGAGAAATAATTTCGAGGCAGATATCGCCAATCAAACTGTCGCTTCCTTCGACCTCTCGGAATATCAAAGTAACCAAGCTGCCCTTCCCTCTCTTGGCTTCTGAAAAAGAGCCGTCGCGTTTCAAAGCGTCATCTCGTATTGAACACGAAGCAAATGCACGCAGATTAACTGCCTCCCCAAGACCTCTTCCGAGCATAAAACCAAGCCTTAAGCAACCTTCAAGTAAAATACCCAGAAGCGTCAAGCCTTATGCCAGGCCCATGCCTATCACCGAGAAGAAGAGGACACCTAGCGCTATACGTCTTGTGCCACCAGCGCCGCCGTCGTCCACAAACGTCATCAGTACAGGTGCCGCTTCGGTTCGTTACAGAAACTTATTGATCCCCCTAGACTTAACACGTTCATCCAGACGAGCACTCAGTTTCCTGACGATCAAGGAGACAGTGGACATGATGACGATCGTGCCTCTCGGTCAACTCCCCAAGCGCATCCCGTCTAACATCGCTGAAACGTAAAAGAAGGGGCAGTCCTGCTGTCCGACCCCAGCCTGAAGCGGTGGAACAACAGCAGAGCCTCCTGCTAGAGCATGTTAGTTCGGCGCTTGTCTCCGCATCGTCCAATCGCCTCTCAGCCTCGATCACCGAGGCACATCCATTGGCTCATGCAGAAGCAATCGCCCCTGATAGTGCCCATTCACGGAACGATGACGAACCTGGAAAGACGAGACAGATTTCCAGTCTAGAGGCGCCGCCGATTCACCATGAAGGAGAAATGAACAACGCTGGTTTACCTACCATTTTAATGCCTCCCCTTTCCTCTGAACCTGCTCGGCGTCGCACAACCCGTGCGCGTAAGCCGATGTCGACCGCGAGTAGATTCGAGATCAATTCGACACAGTCGCGCCGGAAGCCGAATGGCCGTAGCCGGATAGATTTTGATGACGGATTCATCGGAATGACTGCCGTGGCCCTGCGAGCGCTTACGACGTCGAATACAGAGAAGAATCAAAAATACGTGGCAGCGAAACTCGAAACGGAGGTCATCAGGAAAGCTGGGAATCGGCCAGATAGTCCCGGTATGAATGTCCGCAGCATCGCGCAACGCGATAAAGAAGCAAAAGGGAAGGAACGAAGAGAGCGAGCTGAGAGGGGGCAAAGAGAGGTTCCGACGCCCACCTTGTCGAAGAACTCAGCGAGTTCGGAGGCCAGAATGATCTCAGCCTTTAAAACACGGAAAAGGCCCCGGAGATGAGGAACCGTACGATAGTCCGACGCCGGAAGACAATGTTGCTAAGCGGCTAAGGTTGGGCAGGGATGATTATCAGGCGAACGGGCACAGACGTGTGAAATGGGACAAGGGATTGGCGACGACAATTTATCTTGATGAAGTGAAGCTGGGAAGTCGTAAGCTCCCCAAGGAACATACCATAAAGAAAGGCTGTCTAGCTGCGGCATCTAAGGTCTGTGCTGCCTTCCTGGATTGTCCTTTTTGTTTTAATTAAAAAGCCTTGTAGGCTATCGTGCTGGACAATCTTGGCAATCATCCCAACGCCAGTGCGCCCTTGCTTGACCTCGAAGAGGAAAGCATCGTAGTCAAGAAGTTTGTGTACGACACCGACATTGAACCTCCGCAACAGCTTCTGGTGGTGAAGAATACAAGACTACGAGCCAAAAAGAACAAGGATCGGCAGTCTAGTTAATGTATCGGTTCTGGAGCTGTATGAGGATAGATGTTGGCGTCAGAGATACATTTTTGAAGGGGGCGGGCGATGTGTTTTCTGTTTACATTTGCAAGGGTTGTGGTTGAGGGGGATTACATGTACGGTAGATACAGAACATTTGGACAGCGTCAAATTATAGTCGTTCAGACCTTCACTCTTCAAGTATTGACTATGTCTACGATTATATTGCTTGCCATGGAGTCGGTTATGAAGATCATAGATCGTGCAGTACTTCGGTTCATTTGCTGGCGTTCTCCAACGTGGTCGTGACGTTCCGCATTTCTGATTCCATATATACAACATAAGAATCTAGTTTTTGATTTATGACCATGTTTCCATGCCCGCTTCAGTTGGCCTCGTGGTGTGCCAGAGTTGCGGCTCCTTGGCTCACTGGGAAAATCAAGACTTCTGCAATGTTCACGTGGGGAGGACGTGCTGCAGCCCAGACAATTTCTTCGGCAACGTCCTCTGGCGTGACTACAACAGAGATGGATAATTCGCGTTTATGATGATAGGAGACGGTTCTTACGCGGTTGCATGCCTGCATAGACCTTTGCTGCCCGTTCTTTGTCACCTCGGAAGCGAACGAGCGAGAATTCAGTCTCAACCATTCCTGTGAGGGACTATGAAAAAGCCAATCGCGACATGTATATAAAAAACCAAACCTGGCTGTATTTCTGTAACGCGAATCTTGGTGTTGATAAGCTCCTCAACATAGAACCGGTGAAGGCTCGGACAGCATGTTTCGTAGCGGTATATATGCTACCTCCAGCATATGGCTCGCGACCTGCAACAGAGCCAATGTTGATGATGTGGCCAGAATTCTTAGCCTTGAAATCTTTTCTCTGACGATAAGAGACGACTGACGGAACATGCACAAGTAACGCCATCATACCTTTAATGAGCAGCTGCGTCATAGCGATGAGCCCAATTACATTGGTAGCAAACATGTCCTCGACATCTTTTTCCGCGATATCTCCGACATGTTCCAGGCCCTTGACGAAACCTGCATTGTTAACTGGACGCAACTCGATCAGAGATTAAGGGCATGAGCGCCGGGCAGGATGTTCAGGTATTACCGAGCACATCCACGTCACGGAGTTCTTTCGGGACTTTGTCCCAGAGCGACGCAACCTGCGTCTTATCGGACACGTCCAGCTGGATTGTGGCGAACCTGCCACCCTCCTTCAATCCCGATTCCTTGTGCGCCGTCGTACATGCTTCCGTGATGGATTTGAGAGTCTCGAGACGTCGAGCGATCAGAATGACGTTAGCACCACCCTAATGACCACCCATGCATCAGTGAATCTGGCTGAAGCACAGCTCAAGGTGGACTTGCTCTGGCAAATAGGATCGCTGTCGCCTAGGAGTATCCTGGTTAGCATCCATCCCCGGTGAGAGCGAGATGAAATAGTTCGCACAGCTCCGATCCCGCTGCTTGCGCCCGTAACGAGGACAGTCTTCCCCAACAGCCTAGACGCGTTGAAAAGTGACATGGTGGTTTGCTGTTATGTTCCGATGGACAGATATTACGGAATGGAAGCAGGGGATTGCGCAATGAAGCACGGATCTTTATGAAGCTGGGCGGACAGCGGGTCAATCATGAACCTGTGATTGGTGGAGTAGTATTCATCGTTATCGTGCTTTCTCATGTGCACGCCATCACAATGCCGATAGTGGATGATCAGGAGCAGTGGAAACGACTCCTCGCATGGCTCGCCTCCCATGGCATGGCCATAGATGATGTTCTGGTAGAGCCAAGGCCCCGCCCAGGTTCGTCATGACTTGATGCAGTGTTGCTCAATCGTTCAAGATGCTCATCGTTTACCGGAGGAGCGGGTTGTGGCCTGTTCGCGATCCGAACCATTTTACCATCAGTTCCTCTCTTCAACGTTCCCGCGAGCGCGTTGCTAAACGTGCCTACGCTATCGTGGTACAGGGCGTCATCTCTTTCGGCCGTGCAACTCATATCCCTCCACTTGTATCTTTATCGTCCCTCTAGCGCAGGACAGTCATCAGATCCCCATTTCGGACCTTATATATCCGTCCTGCCTCGAAATTTTAATTTCCATCCTCTATCATGGCTGATGAAGCAAGAGCGCGGATCGGTGGGACCGCTTGAACCTGATGCGCTTCTCCTGGCCGCCTTGCCTGGTTCCATCCTGCGCGACTTGCAAGAGTTGGCGAGCCGATACCGGTCTGACTGGAAAGCCGTCAAACAATATCTTGTCCGTGTGTCATATTGGAGATCTTCCGTTGCGAGTTTTCCTGATGCACTCTCGAGGAAGATCACCCTGCCATTTCCCCGGATAAGATTGGTAATATTTCTCCTGAAGACGATTATCTTTGGGCCTGGTTAAACGGTAGGTCAAAACTGTCTGCATGTGCACGCAGTACTCAAGAGTGCTTGATAGTCAATACGCGGTGCATCCATTACCAAGTGAAAACGGATCGTTCACACCGTGACAACATAGCCCTTTGCCCCATCCTCGACTTTGCGAACCATTCTCCCGGGCCAAGATGCATGTCACTCCCGCCTGCGAATAAATCTGGGTCGCAGAAATGTCAGTTTACGTTACTTTCTCCGTCCGGTTCCAATACAGAGCCGGGTGAAGAGTTATACTTAACCTACGGTGCACACGCGAACAGGACCCTGTTCATTGAATATGGTTTTGTCAATCAGATCTCTGAACGAGCGTTGGTGTGCGGTGAAACCAAGGGAGATATTGATGTGCACATGTATGTGGAGCGATTGTTCGAGGAGCGGTCTAGTGCTGGTATGTGGATGCGCGACCGGTTGACTGAAGAGGGGTATTGGGGTATATCAGTGTGATCTTTGTTTTCTGCTTCACTTTTACTGAATTCGACCTTAACGTAGGGAGTGGACTCTGCATTCATGGCCAATGCCTGCGTACCCGTCTTTCAGGTTGATCACGGCCTTGCGCCTCTATCACATGCTACCGGAGAACAGCCTCATCGTTCCCCTAAACGTGGAGCAGGTGATTAAACCCTGGCAGGATGTCATTCGTGGCAAAAAGGACGCTGTTTCAGAAGACAACGAGAGGGCTTGGAGAAGGACATTGTTGGAGATATGTCGGAAGGTTTCCGAGGATGCTTCTCGATGCCTCGCAAAATGCCGTGATATCGCGCACGACAGCTATGCTAAGGAGAGCGTGAAGATGCTGTGTGAAGAGCAGGAATATGTTGGGAACGCAGTAGCGAAAAGTGTTGAAATAGGGGTAGAATTCTGAATATTGAGCCGATTTCCTAAACGGGTTAAACAACATCGTGCAAGTTTGCTGTGCTTCCTGTCTCCGAACAACTCGTTTCACCCAGCAGCGGTTATCTTGCTCTCCACCCCCTCTTCCTTCCTCACCATGGCCGTGGAACCGCTGCTGGCTACCCGAGCACAGCGTGCCTTTATCTTCACCAGTAAGTCCGGATTACTGCTCTCATCTCAACGCCGTAGTAATAGCGAGCTATAGTTACTTTCCGTGAGTGATCAGGCCGCAAAATATCCACGTCTTGAATCATCGATTTCTTTTTCCAGAGGCTGTCGTTGTTCTTGTCATGGTCGCAATCACATTCCGTCTTGTGCATACACTGCGTTCTTTGCTTTTTTAGAGATGTTGACGGCCATCCAATCTAGGTTGACGTCCATGTCGATTTGGAAGACACAAGATACAGGGTATTGCCGGTTCCTTCATTATCGTGACGATCACCTCACTTAGCCAAGCTATTCACAGACCCTACCATGCTACCTCGGCCTTTTCGCTTTGGCTGAGTCAGAGCAGCGCCTTCTCCTCTAAGACCTCACTCATGTTCTCTCTTCAGGATCTTCGAACTCCTGATGGCCTTCGATGCATTACGGTTACGAAACGTGATCCAGCTCTTTGGCATTCTAAGTATGTCAAGCATGAGTTGTTGGCATTGTCGCCCCTTTGGTGCTCACGAGTCACAACAGTTTTCCATATCGCCCTTATGGTGTTCGCCGCTTTGCAAGTGCACGAAACAAAAACCGCTCTCGTCGTACGATCAGATTGCGACGGAAGTGATAACTATGTAGTACGTCAACAGTCGTCTTTGCAACACAGCGCTTGTTGAGATACTTGTCCACAGGAATGTGGTGGCCCCGGCACTTTGTGGAGGAGAGTGGAGCCATTTTTGGTTGTTGCTCCATGCATCATCGCCGCTGCTTGGTGTGTGATGCTGTTCTGGATTAAACAACTATACGGCGAGTTTGGGTACGCTTCTGCTTTCACAACGTCATCCGGAAGCAGAACTCACTCGTTTACCAGCTGGGCGATTTTCCATGTCGTTGGCGCGAATCCGAAGATGAAATGTGTGCATGCTTTTTTCTATTCACCTTCTTGTGTCTGACCTATCTGTCCCCTAGCTATGTATCAGTGGTACCAAATCATGATCTGCCTCCTCAAGTTCAACTTCTTCTGCTTCACAGGAGTCACCATGCAGGTAAAATTGCTCCATCTGAACGATGATTTTGCGTGATTTTTGTGCTTATTGTTGGAAAGCTTTTGATTGTGGTGCTGAGGAGAAGCTCCGCCGAATTTGGCGTCACCATCGCCGCCATACCTGTGGTGCTTGTTTTGCTGATTCTTTGTGGCATCGCCGTGCAACGGGAAATAAAATGGTGTGTGATCGTGTCTTCGATAGAGCTTGCATTGGCCCTGATTCCTGTTTCAGGCTGATGTCTATTTCACTTGTTTTGATGTTGGCTGCCCTAGGTTACTGTAAGTCCTGAAATGAGCGTTTACGTCGCTGAACGCTGATCCAACGTGCATTTCATTAGTCCGTACGTACAGAGACTTCTGCTGTGACGCATCAACGATTGACGCGTTCCGTCAGTCTACAAGCTGGTTCGCTTCTACCAGCCCTCTTCTCGGGATCAGTATGTCTCAACGCGAGCGACACTCACGGTCTTCAGTGCGTGACGCAGTCTTACGCTGTCCTTTGCTCTTATGCTGCCTTATGTAGCTGTCGTGGCTTTCCTCCTTTTGTTCTGTACATTTGCAGTTGGTCTTCGGTGCTTCTCCGATTTCGACCGCGGTCTTCAATCGTCCAAAATCAATGGTTAGTGCATGTTCGCATGAGATCTGTTCGTGGCATTGAACTGAACGAGTGACTCATAGCAACGCGGCCCAAATATTCAAACGCTGATTCGACAGGAAATATGAGTCAAAATCGCACATCGTACCTCGGAGGAGCCCCTATGGGCTCCAGGATCTCCATTGAATAGAGTCTGTTAACCTCGGACTTGGAACAGGATGCATACCCCAAGATCAAGACCGTGAAGACTTGACTATACCTATGCTTGCAATGCTTTGGATCTCGATTATATCTGTATAACTGTACGACGGTGCTAGCTTATATTATCTGATGATAGTTTACATATCACATTCTTTCATTACACGTGTCACTCGTCCAGTTCTCGTGTGACGCATTCCGACTTGTCATTTTAGGATTCAAATGTTGCTGCTGTCATTCCTGGATAAAGTATGCCTTCTTCCTCACCTTCATTGAACTCCCTGACCTGAGCACAGAATGAATAGACAAATATCATAGTCACGGGGCTGACGGCAGCTGCGATTTTATACACCCGATCTGTCGGTTTTGTATACTTTGCCACCGGAGCTGTCCTGTGCAGTGCGACCGTAAAGGTGCTCAAGAGAACCATTCAACAGCCACGTCCCGCCCGACTGAAGCAAAAAGTATCCTATGGGTAAGTACGGACCGTAAGAGACGTCGCAGAATCTGATCGTTCATTGGGGTGCTTTCAGGATGCCAAGCACCCATTCCGCGACAATCAGTTTCTACGGGACTTACATTCCGCTCTCGTGTTATTTCGTTCCCGTTCATCCTAGTCTCTGCCCGAACTGGACAGCGCGTGTCGTGCCACTGGTTGTTATACCCTGGGCCACGCTTGTCGTCTGCTCACGGGTGTGGCTGGGCCATCACACCTGGGCACAGGTGGGCGTCGGTGTGTTGTATGGGATAATCTTTGCATTTGGATGGTTTGAATTATGGCAGCGTTGCTTCTCGTAGACCGTCTTGTAAATGTCTAGCCAGGCGTCACAACCACAATACATGTGACACTACGCGGCCAGCTGTCACGCGTACCTTCAACCACATTCACCATGGACCAGGAAGATCCTATCACCCAATTCTTTCCCGACGACGAGTCCGTTGACCTGTATGATGTTCTTTCTGTCCAACACGATGCCAAGCCCGAAGACATTCGAAAGGCATACAGAAAACTTGCGTTGCTCTGCCACCCTGACAAACATGCCTCTTCGAGCGACGACGCCAAGCTAGAGGCCTCGCGCAAGTTCCAGCAGGTCGGCTACGCGTATGCTGTGTTGGGGACGAGAAGAGGCGGCAGAAATATGACAAAACAGGACGGACGGATGAAGCGTTTGACGCCACCGTGGGCGAGGATGGCTGGGAGGCGTATTTCCAAGACCTCTTTGAGCGCGTCACTCGCGGGAAACTGGATGAGATGAAAAAAGAGTATCAGGGTATGTCTCTTTGCGGTCGTTCAGACGATCTAAAAAGACCAATCTTCTCTCCTCAGATTCACAGGAGGAGGTTGACGACCTCAAGCAAGCATATTTGGACACGGAAGGATCAATAGGCGACATTATAAACCACATTCCTCATTCAACAAATGAAGATGAAGCCCGTTTCGTCAACACTATATCTAATCTTATATCCGAGGGTGAACTTCCATCATTGCCTACGTGGCAATCGAGTATCAAGGACGAGAAAGCGAAGCTCGTTCGCAAGAAGCATGCAGTGAAGGAAGCAGGGGAAGCCGAAGCTCTTGCGAAGGAGCTGGGCGTATGGGACGAGTTTTATGGCAGCGGCAAGCCTGGTGAACGAAGCTCAAAAGGCAAGACAAAGGGGAAGAATGATGAGGGTGATGGAGAAGACCATTCCGCACTTCAGGCGCTCATTTTGAAGAGGCAGCAGCGAAAAGAGAAAAATATCGATGGTTTCTTCGACAGCCTGGCGGCGAAATACGCCGAACCGAAGGGAAAAGGGAAGAGACGAGCAGTTCAGGAGGCAGATTCCGAGTTGCCAAGGAAGAAGAGTCGTAAGGCGGATACCGCTCCTCCTGAAATCGATGACGAGGAATTCGCAAAGCTGCAGCAAAAGCTTTTTGGTGATAAAGCTCCTTCGCAGGACACGAAGTCAAACAAGGGAAAGGGACGGAAAACGAAGATCAAGTAGAATTGCCTGTGAATTTGTTTGCCCTTTTCTTGTATTGCCTATGTATGAGTACTATATCTAATCTTCCTTTGACAGGGAAGTTAACAGATCCTGGGTATGCTAGAACCGGAGGGGTATAAACGACTACGTCTTTCACAGGTAACGGACTGAGTCTATGCCTAGACTGCGCCTGGCATGTATAATCGCTACCAGCTCTTTGATGCTCTCTTCCAAGATGACAACATTATCGAGCAAGTGCGAGAGCGTCACCGTCGTAGGTCTGTCAGTCTTGCTTGCTGAAGCATCCGGCTCCGCGACGCCAGGCCGCCTGTCACCCCACCCTGCTGAAAAGACGTCCTCCTCCTCAACCTCCCACTTTGCTTTTTTCGACGGCGTCCACGGACTCCAAGATGGGATCGGGGCAGCAAATGGTTCCACTACGATTGACTCTGTATCGTGATAGTGTCGTCCAAACGGGCTTGCCGTTATGCCTTTCGGTTCCGACTTTTTGGGCGTCGAGGGTTCTGCAGACGCTGGTGCTCTCGTTGTAGTTTTGCTCTTCTTGGGCGTCAAGAATGACACGAGAGACGATGTCGCAGACATTTTGGCCTTTGGTTTCGGTTGTTGGGGTAGAGTCGGTATTGGGACAGTAGATATTGGTTCCTCAGACAGTTCTAGAGATATTGTCAACGCATCCGTCAAATTCTCCGAGAATAACAGGCCCTGACGCCGCTCCAGCAAGAATTTGTCGAAGTTATCGACCGCCAGCCGGTATCGCTCGAGTTGTGATACCAGCCCATGCAAGATGGTATGCACCACGGGTCGGGAAGAGCCTTCCATGCTAGCGGCGGGAAGGATGTTCGTATCACCTGATAGCTGTTCATTAACGATGAAGTCGACGGAGCGGTCATCTCCGTCATCGCCTCCCGCAAAGTCGTCTTCTGTGAGGTCATGTTTGGACCCCTCTTCGCTGGGCGCTAACGTGAGCCATCCTGCAAGTGATCTATCCGGGTTGATGGCAAGAGTGGCCAGAACACCGGTCAAAGCCATGTTGAACTCCGGGTTATTGGAGAAAAACTTTCTGAAGGCTTCGAAGAGGTTGGACAGGATAGGATCATTGACATTGAGCCTGTGTTTTAGGGCTTTGCGGGATTCGGTATCATCATCATGAAGTTGATAACCAGCTTGACTTTGGATCGAGAGAAGGGCATCTTGGAGATAGTGTTCATAGCCAGTGCTGAATGGATCAGTATTATGTGAATGGTCGATTCGTGACACTAGGGCCAGATACAATCCCATTTCGCGCTCGTGGGTGGTGTACGTCGTCTCGGGTTGAACGAATAAAGGCTCATTCCCGGAGATGTCGGAATCGCCAGGATAGTTGAAAATGTCGCTATCTTCGTCATCATCCGCATAGTTGTCCGGCGCTGTGTGGTTGCCACGATTAGTCTCTGATTTCGTAGGAGGGCGGGGATAACTCGTGGCATTGGGATCTGGAATGACGAGCAAGAGCCGTTCAGTGATAAGTTGAGGATGGATAACGAGGATACATTCGAACAGCTGAAGAGCGGAGGTTGCGGCATCGTGGTTTGACGAACGAAGGTTAGATAAAAGGAGGTCCTTCAAAGTGAATCGTCCCATGGATGTGAAATATTCAGTAGGTCTGTTCGATTCCGGTGCCTCCATCTCCAACAACATCATAGCGCTGCTCTTGCGCCTTCCTTTCTTCGTTTGTGCGTTAGGTCGAGATGCACTAGGGCCCAGCGTCAGCACCGCGGGCGTCGATGGGAATGGGCGACTTCATCATTGTCCTCGCTCAGCAGGAAGTCAATCAAAAGATACCCCAATTCTCCCGAACTGAGGGTACGCAGCATGATCTCCACGTAGGACATGACGGCAACTGCGCTCCCGTCGGCGTCTGAACACTCAAGGATGGATGGATAGAGAACATTTTCGAAGAAGATTCGTCGCACGGCGTCAAGGATTGACTGTCCTATGGCCGTTCCAACGAGCGCTGAAGCATCTACACTGTCACGAATTTTGTTCTTGCGGAGTGCGTCTTGCAGAAATTCCAAGAGTTTTAGGAAATGATCCAGGCGAAATTTGAAGTCTACACTTTCAGCGTCTTCCACGCCGTTTGCCCGAGCTTTCTCCCTTTCGGCTTCTAAGCGTTCCTGTGGTAACTCTCCGGAATGTCCAACAGTGCCAATGACCATGCCGCTCCCACCAACGGGGTGCAGAGACGGCTTGCGATGAAATGCTAGTTTTGAGGGCAGAAGCGAATACACGGCACCCAAGCCGGCCCCAAGCACTTCAGAAAAGTCGCCATCAAGAATGTACTCTGCCAAGGCCAACGCTGCTTCGTTGATAGGATCTGGCCTCTCCTCTGCGACACCAGACGACATGTTTGGCCGCATCTCCGTTGGCGACATTGCAACGTCCATGAGGAAGAGAAGGCCTGCACGAGCAAAATCCCCGATTTGCCCTTCCCGATGGACGAAACGGAGCAGATAATTGAAGAGGAGAAACTCGTACTCCGGTTTTCTCTCGCCATGAGCTGCCGCGCTGCTACTGGTGTCATGCCGTTCAAAGGCGGGTGTCTCTTGCATGAGTTCGAGCTCATCCTCTTCTTCTTCCTCATCCTCTTCTTCAACAGCAAACAAAGGCTCCGAGTGATACCAGTGTCTGTCATGGAAGAATATGATAAGAAGTTCGCGATATGTCCGGATTCGACTGCATAATATGCAGAGAAGATTCACCACTGCCAATAATATATGAGAATAAGAGCAAGATTGACTTTGAGGGTGATTTGAGACTTACAATCTTCTTCATATTCCGAGGGTTGGCTGCGAACGGCATTACTCGCAGCCCCCATAATCTTCCTTCCATCTAACTGTTCCTGAAGATCGTCCCCGGCGCAATTCCGTAGAAGCCGCAATACGGCCTTGTGTACCGCAGAGTGAACGAGGAACTGCTCGTCCATGAGAACAACCATGTTTTGGATGGTGCGTAAGACTTCGGCCTGGATTCCCGACGGTCGATCGGTTTCGCTCAGTCGAACGAGCGTTCCAAGTACATCTTAGGTGTCGCTATCAATGATGAGAGAGAAGAGTATCATCTTGGCAACGTACCATTTTTCAAAAGATACTCCAGACACGCTCCCGTGCTCCTGCATACCTGGATCAGATAGGTCATGTCTGTGGAGGTATCCGAAGGATGCGTACCCTTCCTCTATCCGCGTCGACTCCCATACTAAAGAATCCACAAGCGATTTCAAGTGAGTAGGTACGCTGGTCGACTTGATCCCTCTGGCAAGTTGTCGTTCATCTGGATGTGAGAGAGTTTCCTGGTGAGTCATTTGAGCGCACTGCCCCGGTCTCCGTGCACGAGAAACATGCCTTAATGATGTCCCAAGATTCATAGAACTCATGGACATGGTCTGTAGTCGGTTTCGTGGATGGCTGATTGTTTGGTCGTAAAAATTTAGAGAAGTAATCCATGCTGGCAGGGCGTATCGCCGACGAGGGCGCGATTCAGCTAAATTCAGGTTTGGCGGAATCGCTAAGTTGTAAACAAACGGAACAGTCTCATCAAGCGCGGCATGAATCCACGAAATAATAGCATTCTATGGTATTATGATACAAAAAATAAGTCTGGTATGTTCATGGCAGGATCACTCTCTTCAGAATCAGGTATATATAAGTAGTGTTCGCGAACGGAGATGGAACGTAAATCATTAAATATTCTTGCAGATCGAACAGTCAAAGGTGTCCACATTTATCCGGTCCCGGAAAATAGCAGCTGGTGAGTCGTTAGCTGGTCAATCGCTATAGCGTTCGGAGTAAGGGACACTCACGCAAAACAATCAATGCTGCGAAGATAGCAACAATCACGACGTAGACGACAGTGTATTTCACGACCTGTCAATTGGCAAAATCAGAAGATGGCCGCTGGCATTCAGAAGACAACTTACGATCCAACGACGTTGCCTCTTCTGTTTAGTCGAGAAGAGGGGCGCACGGATTTGCTTCGAAGGACGAAGCCAGACTATCAAAAGATAATCAGACTAATGACAACTGGTGAGGATCGGCAAACCGACTTACACAGCATCGTCGAGTGCAGTTGATTGACAAATGGTATGAGCGTCGGCAGTGTGAGGATTATCAATAAAATGTGGGCGATAAGAAAGTCGGATGCCCAGAGAGACATCTCCACGATTTTAACAATGAACTCGCGAGCTGGCTGGGACATGGCAGACGTCCCTAAGCCTCTGCCGTACCATTTTCCTGTCCACCAAGCCCGGTTGGTCTCGTCGTGCTTGTACTCTCGGCTCAAAAAAACGGCAATCAGAATTTTCTGGATGGCCCTTTGGATCGCAATGATACCGATGATTCCTAGAACAGCATGAGATGCATCCCACAATTCTAAGAACCACTGAGGTGCAGAGGTACACAGTCAGGATATTCAGCATTGGACAAGCTAAAGAAGATAGACGTACGAAGAACTCAAAGAAGGCAACTAATCCGATCAGGCAGAGCAGATGGGCGAGAGACGCCATGACAGACCCAAATTTGGCCCAGGAATCCATCATTGGCCCAAGGAATAGTGCAATGAAGAATAATGCCATAAGGATTGCGGCATTCCATACCACTGGCCCGATAGCAATGACCGCGATGCGGATGAGGGGGCTGGGAGGAAGATTTCCAGACTTGTCAGGGAAGGACTTCACAAACATATACGCGGTTACGAATATAATGGCTATGCAGATCGGCCAGACAATTTCGGAGAATATAACTGATCTCCAGCTTGCACGTGGAACGTCGCCAGAAAGCTTTTCGGATGGGTGTCCAAGCTTCTTTTTCTTGTAGCCTGTGATCATGGTTCTCGACAGTCGACAATAGCCATACCAACTGCTAGCCTTCGTGCGCGAATTACCTCTCGACATCCATCGCAAAAATTCGCGATAGTCGATGATAAAGTCGGCATAAGAGAACTGATGGGGATTGAACAGGAAAGGGGCGATGCAAAGGGACAAGACGGAGAACCAGAAGTATATGAGATGAGGTATCCAAATGGACATGGTCGCATAAAGCAGAAGCAGCAAATTCCTGAAGCCCATATATATGCTTGGTCCAGCGAAACGGGAATACAGTATGCTGAACGAAATACGGGTGGTGGCAAAACCGCGTCCGGTGGCGATATATCGAGCTCCACCAAAAGTCAAGTTGCTGAGAATGGATTGAGAATAGATTTGGGTCGAGAACACTTCGAATATAGGTGAGAGGGACAGGAAATGTTTCCCAAGCCGAAGTAGTGCTTTGCCAGTTCCGCGTTCAACGAGCTCTAAAGGAACAATGAGCGAAGCGGTTTATGGAAACGCTTATGCACTCTTACCTTGTAAGAAAAGAGGCAAAAACGCAATGAAAAAAACAAGGAAAATGGAAACAATGCAACGTCTGATCCAATCGAAAACAGGGATGAGATTGTAGCAACCAGGCTGGCCTCCAATAACATTGCCTTGAGAGTCAACTTTGCAAATGAGAAGTTGTTTGTTTAGAGTGCCGATGTAAAGCACTGGAGAACATCGTCAGTATACAGCTATGTGAATATGATGCACTTGTTGACGCACGTGTAACCATGAAAACTTGGATGGAATAGATAACGAGAATGTTGTTGATGTGAAAACCGGGGTGACCATAGTAGAAAGTCAAGAAACGATCCAGAGGCAATTGAGTTCCCAAATAATAGTATTCTCGGCTAAGCATCTGCTCTCCCATACCAGTACCGATTTTCGTTTGAAAGTTCAAGATCGTGCCGAACCCAAGATCACGACCTTTACCGCATTGATAGTACTCTGAGTGCTTGATGCGTCCTCCCCGGCCGAAGGCATTCATACCAGCGAAGATATCTTCGTTCAGATGCAGACCTTTCTGTGCCTTAGAAACACCACCGCGAGTGGTCATAAAGGTCGCATTCAGGAAATCGGGGTGTCCGTAATGCAGCTTGCCTCCTATCCAAGCCAGCGCACGCGCTGTCATCGTGCCGAATGTCTGCTCTTTTCCCGCGGCAATGTCTCCAAGCACACCAATGTTCTCCGAGAAGATGTATTCCCTCGTACCAACAATGGCTACCGGTGACTTTGAAAATTCTTTGTGGCCCCATTGCGCATAAGGACTCTGACTCGAGACAGAATACTCCTCGAATTCACCCAAGATGTTCCGGATTTTCAAACATTCCTCCAGGTAGTTGTCCTGGTTAGCATCGATCAGCTGCAGGTATTCTCCACGGTAGAAGATGATCGCATGATTTTGGTTATCAGACTTTCCATCTCCTAGGATGGGATTGCCGGGAAGCTCAACGCGGAACTTCGGCTTGCGCTTCCCGGTTTTCTCGTCGAGCTCCGAGTGCCCATCGATGAGTGTGGAGAAGAGTCTGGCTTCACCTCCTTTTGGCCCAGGTTCTTCGTCAAGGTATGCGATTTGCAGGTCGGGATAGGCACGTAACAGGAATTCGGCGTTCTCTTGCTCCTCCTTATTGAACTTGGAATACCGTTGCATAGAGATGGTGAACTTGAATTTCCTGCGCGCCATCCGTTCAAGCTCACGTTCAAGACGCTCCGTATTGCCACCAAATGTCTGGACGATGTCCGGGTTCTCCACACGGTAAAGTAGTTTGATCGCCTTGGAGTAGTTCATCATGCCCGACACGGTACGATATAGTGTCTGCGCTCTCAAAGACGCCCAGATACGAGTCCGGAGAGTGTATTCCGGAGAAGAAGTTTTGAAACCGATGCAATAGAATGGTAGATCGTCCACTTTGGAGGTCTTCTCGTTTTGACTTGTTGTCCCATCCATGGCTTCCGACTCCTCTGCCAGGATCTTTGTGTCCTTCACAAAGTTATCCCACTCAACAGGGTGAAGTTGCTTCAAGTACTCCAAAAGAGTGACACGCGTGTTTTGATCTTCTTCGCGGATGATTTCACGGAGACTGAGAAGGATTTTTTCGGAATAATGGGGACAAGCACAGTGAAGGTAGGCATAGCGTCCATGGGAAGAGGCTCCGGAAGTGCTGTTGTAAGCGACGAAGCGAAGAAGGAAATACGACGCTCTGCCTCTCCACCGCCAGGGAAAAAATTTCCTTTGAAGCCATTACCCTCCTGGTTTGTGAAGAAGGGGGGAGCACGCAGCATTCTTCGTCCATCAGGGCCATCAACTTGGTGATAGAGCAGCCGTTGAACGTGATCTATGGAGAGAAGATGTTCGCGATACATAGAGATAATGATCGCGTTCCAAATTTGGGATACGAGGACCTGCAGGAAGTCTAGTGAGCAAGCGACTTGGCAAAGTGAAAATCTGAATCACCTTGGGTTTGTACTTGACTTCCATCTCAGCTGTAGCGAGAAGTTTCGCGTAAATCCGCTTCGGCAGTCGTGTATAGATGTCTTTCCATGGAGTCCAGATAGACAAGCCCAGAGAGAAGGACCTGCCTATACTGAAAATGACGATCCAAATGATGTACCAAAGGTATGTGTCCAAGAAGAACAGAATCAGGTCCATTACATACATGATGGCAAGCGTGAAGGGGACATGGTTAGTGCAGAGGACAGAACCAAAAAATTTGTCGCCACATCCTTGAACCTTCGTACGTGCCATGACAGCAATCGGACTGCTGAAGGAGGAGGTCAAGAAGAAGTAGGATTCAACAAACTTGCAACCGAAAATCAGAAGCCATAGAATGATGGAAGCGCTGCGAGCAGAACGGGGAAGGGCTGGGTACGAGGCTGTGAATGTTTGAGAAGCCATGTACTTCCTCGACTTCCCGGCAACGCGATCCCCGAACATGCGACCAGACGGTATAATGGCGAAGGCGACCGTAGCGACGACAGATATGAAGAACTGGACGATTCCCACGATCAAAGGTATTTGGCTTTGGGCAGGCCGATTATCCACCATAGCGATATAGAAAGTTGGACCACCTGTAAGTGCAAGGATGATGAGGAGGAAAACGAATCGCGTTGTCAAGTGAGAAGCATTGTTCCACGTCGTTGGAATGTACGAAAACTCGGCCAATGTTGCTAATAGCATGATGAGGGTAGAAACGGCTCCTCCCAAAGCAACTGCGGACCATGTCATGGGAGCTGACGGGTTCTGCTTGTTCCGTGGTGCATAGACCTTGGGTGAGTTGAAGGAAGTGTAGAAATAAAACATGGAAATGTGGAGGATCCAGATCCGATTAAAGTTCACAAGAAGATGAGCAACGGATCGTTTCTCGAAGTAAGTCTTGAAAAACGTGCGACTCCATTCTATCCGACTGAATTTCATGAAGCGTTGAGCAGGAGGCACGTCCACCAGACGAGTCTGGAAGCCAATAATGAGCCAGCAGGGCAAGTGCAATTGAGGAAATGAACACGTACGTTATCGGAGAGCACGATCTTGGCCAAACCTTCGGGATACCAGAACAACTGGTTGATATCATCATAGCCGATGATTTGGTCATGATCCTTTTCTTTTCTGACGAACTTTCCATCGACAACTTCGTAACCCTGGTCCCTCATAAACCGATAGAGAGGCTTGATGACAGTGTTCAAGTACAAGCCTTCCGGAACAGGCTCGATGCGATTCTGGCATTCGGGGCTGCGGTAGTAATCATCGGCGCATTTGAAAATGAAGCATAGACACTCTGGGACGAAACGAACATTGCCAGCTTCACCCCAGCACAAAAGATATAGCGCTATCTGGCGTAGACGGTCGTACTGGCTCATGTTGTTCATAGCGTTTCTCCAGCGATTCAGGGCACTGTCAAGGGACTTGGAGTTGGCGGTTTTTGGTCCTCGGACACTCTTAAGACGCTGAAGCCCAGGGTTCTGGGATTGGCCAACAGCATCGTCGAGATTGAGTTGGGCCGCAAAATACCATTTACGATAATTTGCATGCTGGCCGCCGATGTAGTCCGCATGCAGGGTCAAAAGGGCCTGGTTTGGCGTCATACGCGAAGCCCTAGAGTCCAGAAGATGCATTAAGAAATCGAACTATCACAGAAATGTTAGAAAGATAAGATACTAGGAAAGAGAAAGGAGAAAAAGACTTGCCATGTTGCGCATAGAGTCGCGCTGAAAACCGAACTTTTGCGTCAAGTCAAGAAATATGTCTTCAATTTCTTCTGTGGACATTGGGATTTGACGGTCAGATGACCAGGCAGAATATTTCTTGGGTTCCAAGTCCAGGGTCCGCAAAGGGTGATATGCTCGGGATACTAGAATGGGAGTCGACAGATGGATTGTACCGCCTCTGAAAATCCTGTTCTGAGAGACTGGACAAAAATGATGAGTAAGGACATGAATGCACCCGTTCAGGAAACGTACAGAGCTGTGCTGCTCGTAATATTGCTGGCCGCTAGTCAAACGAGTGGTGCTAGAATTCGGATTGCCGTACGGGTCTGACATGTCATCGGCTTCGTATTCACGGCTAGGCCGAGGGTAAGAGTTGGCTGGGAAGGGGTTGTTGCGAGGATCATTGGGAAGGCCATAGCGACCAGGTTGCGCCATGACTGCTAGAGAGCGGCAGGAGGAAGAGAAAGAGCGATCTGGGGAAAGAGTGTGACGGAAGCTTTGAATGCTAGCCAGGCAAGCAGAAGATGGGGAGAAGAGGTATGGTCAAGCGTGGGAACCTAACGTGGTTGGAAAGACGACGACTTTGTTTGGGTGCCAATCAATTGATCTCCAGGCGAACATGATCATCCTACACCGTGTAGTTCGGTCCACCACCATCGACGATGCTGGCGTCGTCGTCGAAGAGCACACCCTGCCGGCCTACGCGCCTGGTCCGTATACCTTGCCCAGTGTGCCATCGCACCGCGTTCCATCCTTATCGTGGATCTGTATACGCCTCTTGGCCGAAACGCCTGAACAAGCTGGCCACCTCGGCCTCCGCCTTAACGTTCATTCCAATACTCCGTCAGATTTGATTCCCGATTCAACACTCCCGCTGGACCCTCGACTCTGGATCACCCTTGTCCAAGTCTACAATAATCTTCCCAAAC
>SJRY01000069.1:0-26098 GCA_011319805.1 Macrocybe gigantea | reverse complement strand
GGCTCTACAAGTCGCGTCTGGATGAGGCTCAACAAGAGATATACAGGGCAGAGGACGTCGTCCGAGCGATTGACAGGCAAAGACGAGATGCGGAAGATGACGCTGCACGAGCCAAGTCAACTGCACGGAAGTTGAACCAGGACCTCGTATTGCGTACAGCTAGGGACGACGGCTGGAGGCAAGGACTCGAAGAAGGCTTTGAAAAAGGTCGTGCGTTGGCATTGGAAGAGGCACGACTCATGCAGGAACTCGAGGGCGACCTCTATGCTGACGACCGTTACATGAATGATTATCAACGCGTTAGCTATCGTGGCAGCTCCCTCTTCCTCACCTCCAGCGAAGAATCGGAGGAGCCGGGACCCCCGCCAGCGCCTCAGCCAGAGCCGGAGCCGGTCCCTGTTCACCACCAGGTCCTTCTCAGAATAGTCGGGACATTCGCCCTCGAAGTGTTCACAATGCTTCGCCATCTCCCCGGCATTCCCCAGTTGTGATTCCCCCAGACAATTTCATCCCTTCGCTGGACGAAGACCAAGTCATCCGCATACCCCCTCCGCATGAATTATCGCGGCCGCCTCCTACCCCAGAACGTTTGTCTCCCGCACTTCCGAGTGCACAGGAAGAGAAGTCTGGCCCGGTGCCACCCAGATCTGTTGCCAGCACACCTCGGCGTTCTTTGAGAGGCCTTCGGGCATCGTCTCCAGAGTCCAGTTCGACGAGTATGTCACAGTTTGACGCGGTCAATTCTCGTGAGCCTTTCCGAGGGACACGTACGCCTCTCAGTGCCATAACAGAGGTATTGAGTGCACATACGAGTCCTCACCCACAATCCGTGAACGGTGAGCAGGCGCTCAAGCACAAGCCATCGTGGGTCAGATCGCCCTTTTTATTCTAACATCGTTCTTTTACTCAACCTAGTCAACAGGCGGCCAGTTCACACCGCTCTAAAAGCCGTGGATCGTCGCACTCGGTAGACGCCAATTTCAATGGCAATGCCACTCCAATCTACACAAGGCCACGACCGAATTCTGGCTCGTCGAATTCGTCCTCTTATATCAATCCGCCTCCTGTCGGTTATAGAAGGAGCGTGTCGACGGTGCCCGATATCAACATCTATCCTCCTGTGAGTTTCATGATCCATCATCACCCTTTCGTTCCGTTCAACGGTGCTTTCAGACACGTCCATCCTCGTTCACATCCATACAGAGAGAGAATCCGCCTAATAGTGGAGATGTAGGAAGATTGAGTCCTATTAGCGACATTTTGCGTAAGTGGAATTTTATCATCGAGTGATTTGAATGCGCCAAACTGCTTTCCGTGCAGATGAGCCACTTCCGCCACCCACATCACCCGCTCAGGAATCCCAGTTCATCCTCCCTCTGAGTGACATGCCGGGGCGGGTTGCAGCGGATGCCTTCCCTGCCTAGTGATGAGCAACCGTCATTCCCGATCCGGCGCTTTACGGTCACCGTGACGAAGACAGTGAATCGACTACTGACACGCTTACAACGCCGGTCCAATATTCACGTCCTTTGAACGGAGATACGATCAGGATGGCCTCGACTGCTGGCGACTGGGCCAGTGCGACACAAGCCGCATCCCAGCCTCTTCTCTTTTCCGGTTCTACGCTTCACAACACACCCCGTTCGACCGTTTCAAGCATCAAGAAGCGTGCTAGCCAAAATTCGACGTCGAGGCAGTGATAAAGACATTAGCTAGACTTGTGTTCTAATCTACACAACCTTGTTGGCACCTGTCACAGGCAATTGAACCAGCTTCATTCACGTTTCCTTCTGTTAGAATCCCGTGAACGATCCCTAGGCCTGTCTCTTCCTGATTCGCTTCGGCGATGGTCGCGATCGCGGTCACGTTCGCGACTGTCGCGTTTGTAGTCGTCGTAGTCCCGCTTGCTCCGTCCTTCTCTGTATATTCGATCATAATTATCGCCGCGGCTCGGGGACCGAGAGTTTCGTCTGCTAGAGCTATGACGCTGCGGCGGAGAATGGGAACGTTCCCTCCGGTCTGAGCGGGCTTCCTCCTTCTCCTTCCTGACCACAGGTATATATTTCTTATCTGGGCGTTTTTTACCCTTCTTTGAGGATCCGTCATCATAAACCTCTTGCTCTTTTGCGCCTATACCGAGAAGTGGTGGCCTTGCCTCTGGGATGTACGGCTCTACCAAACCTTTGCCAGGCTTCCTGGATGCAGCGGTGCCTTCTTTCCATCCCATCCCTCGAAGCAAAGCGGCACCGAACTGCGAAACAGGAACGCGTGCGTAGTCTTCGATAGTTGCTGAATCTGGGAGCTCTTGCACGTCTTGCTTGTATGCGTCGGCTTCAGAAACGGGAGTTATGGGAGCGGGGATGATGTCGATGATGGCCTCGTCCTTTGCGGTACCGTTTGCTTCCGAGAGGATAGCGCGCAAGGCCCTCTCGTCTTCCGTTTCTTCCACCGCTCCCATTTTGATGTCCTCCGTGACGACGGTGCTTTCTTCGTCCTCCTGCTTGACTGACACCATTCTTTCTCTCACTTGCAAACCTGAGAAAACAGGGCCCGAGTTGACTGTATCGCGCACGCCATACCCCCAACACTGCCATCCTTCCCTGTCTGAGCTTTGGCGGACTCGGGCACGTACCGAGCGATGGCTTTTCGTTTTCGGGCGACAGCTCGCCAATCTCGGTTCTCAAGAGGCGGGATAACCAACGGCGAAGCCTTTCGTCTTCTCTCCTGATTCAGGCTGCAAAGACAGAAGCCGAATTCGGACTGGCTGTGAGTTGAGACAGCTGTGGAAGAGGAAAAGGAGCGGCAAACACACCGCTGAACACCGAATTTGTCAAAGCCAGTTACGAGCTCGTCCTGTATCTTCTCATCTTCTTCATCCTCGCTAGAATCTGCGTAATGCATGTACGCGGCAGGGCCTGGAGAGGACGTTGTGCTCCGCGCGAGGGGGCTGCCAGGCGCCGATTCGCGGAGGTGGCGGGGCAGGTGTGGGGTCTTGAAGGAGGAGCCCCCATCGGACTCTGGGCCTGAGGACGTCGATCTCGAGACGGGAGAGGGTCTGCGAATGGTGAAGGAGACTTTGCTCGTCTGCGAGTCACTGGCCATGATGGCGGTCGGCGTGGAAAATACAAATGACCACGTGACATACATCGTTCAATGAGACAAAGGCGCGTCGAAAACTTAAAAAACACTGCGACGGCACCATGCTCGCCTCATCGCGCTTTCAATGTTTCCTCTTCCTCTCTTCCACACTATTCCGGATGAACTCGAGTCCATGGAGTCCGTTCCTTTCTTTTCTCACTCTTTTGGTGTCTCATCACGTTGCCTCCTAACAGCTCCAGGCTAGCCATCCGCTATGTCAATACCTTTATGAAGGTGGCTCCAGCTTCGGCCTTTCATCCAGGATAAATACTCAGCCATGACCTGCAGAATGTTCTGATTCGCGCGACGAATACCGTCTTTCAAAGTGCATCGCGCATCGACTATAACCAACCGACTTTCAAGCCGTTTATGGAATACTGTCTGGTCTTCTGCGACATGCTGTCTCTGCATCTGCAAGGTAGCGTCATGTTCAACTAACCTGTGCGATTCTTTCTACGTTTCTCGCAAAATCCAGGAGACAAAGCATTCTTCACATCGCCGTGCGCTCAAGGAAAACCACTCGTTGTTTTCTTGGGCCCAGCGTGCAACCCGTTGTCGGATTCACATATGTCGGGCATGTTACAGTCTTTCCAACAGAAACTGAAGCTCTACCAAAAGGTTCATTCAGCCCCGCCTTGCATAATGTTTTTTGTTCATTTTTTTTTTCAGATGCCCGAAAAGTATTGCCCGAAAGATCTGGTCTCTTCGCTCGAGCCTCTTGCCGATGCAATGCATCTCGTCATGCAAAAGCAAGCAAGTGTTGCCGTTTAGATTGCTTGCGTTGTGCGCGATTCTCAGCCCGCCTACGTTAGGTCGATACCATGAAGAGTGAGGAACTGAAGAAAGTCTTGCAAGACGACGAGCTCCGTAACATGATCCTTGGTGAGTCGTCTCTCTTTTATGATCTACCATTGGGCTAACACAAGGTTTGCAGAGAATATGGCGTGGCTCATGGCCAATTCTGACATATCCGTGCTACTTCCGTACGTTACTTTTGAAAGGTCCAGGAGAACCGATCCTTGAACGCTGTTTTAGATTTGTATTCGCCCATCATGACTCTGCATCGTCAAAGTTTTGGCCAGCGGTGACAGCTGAAGGTCTGAATGCCATGCCAGAGCTGGTCAAAGAGCATGCATCGTAAGTTGGCGTGTCTTGAATCTTGGCGTCGAAATTGATCGAGATCTAACAGGTACTGGCAATTCGCTCCATTTGACCCGGTGGAGGAAGCTAAGCGGCGACGCGCTCTTTTCTGAGGTTTTCCATGAGTGGTCCGGATTTTGTGCTTATAATACATATGCCCATAGATACTGTACACTATACATGTCCGATTATGTCTCTAATTCAACAGTGCCCTTTATTCCTTCAACTCCCAACTGATACCGCAACCGCACCCGCTTCCCTTGGCCTGCGGATTGTCCGATATGCGGAAGCTGCTGCCGATGAGTTCTGTCGCATAGTCAACGGTAGAACCCTTGAGAAGCGGGAACGAAACAGCATCGATGACGATGTTGGAAGGCTGCAATGTTGGATGAGCAAAGTGGCTGCACAAGCGCAATTGAGAATCTCGAAATGCAGAGACGGGTAATGGAAACGCACTAATCGTCTGCGGCGACTCCATGCGCCAGTTCCATCTTGTACTGATAGCCGTGACACCCTCCAGACTCGACGACTATGCGTAGCGCAACGTCAGAATTGTGTTCGCGTGTCGCTATCGATCTGAGTTGCTGACGGAGGGGAAAAAAAAAAAAAAAAAGAGGACGTCAGGGACCAGGGCAAACCGCGTTCAGGCAAGCAAAGACGGTACACTCACCTCCGCAGCGCGGTCGGTTATCTCGAGTTTAACCTCCTCCTTTGACAGCACCTCGATGTCGAGTTCCTGCTCCGCGAGATATTTCGGGGAGGGCGAAGATAACACTTTGGTCGGCTGACGCGCGGGGAGTCTGTCCAACGCGAGAGCGGCGCATCTTCGCGAGGTTGTGCTGAGGAGTCGCACCGTCGAGCACGAACGCGCAAGGATGCCTGGAGGTAGTCGAGAAAGCATGACGAAGCTCAAGTCACCTGTCGGAAGGATAATTTGTCAAGCAAGTTATTACGTAATATTGGAGAAAGTACCGAAAAAATAAAAGCAAGTCGTAGGCAATATGCATGATTCCAATGTCCTTGGCGATTGATGGAGAAAGGAAATGAAAGATAGGTGAACTGGAGTACACTAAAGCGAGCGATAATGATGACAGATAAACGGGCAACAGAGTCCATAAATGATTTCAACAGACGACGCAGCAGCTCCATGACTTCTTGACCTCGGAATCGTGCACGACGCCTTTGCCACTGCTCTTTCGTCTGTGGTGTCTGACGTCGGAACCGGCATGATTGGAGCTGGCCGGGACGCCGTCTCGCATAAGCATGCTGGCGCGAGTCGCGGCTTCAAAGACTTCGTCGACACCCTCGATCTTGAGGGCGGAACATTCTTTGTAGGCACGGGCGCCGATGGCCTGAGCCACCCGCTCGCCCTGTTCGCGGGTGACATAAGAGAGAGGCTGATCAGGGGAAGTCGAATGCGGAGGATTCGGCCGTAGGTCAGCTTTGCATCCGACGAGAATGACCGGGACGGTGGGTCCACATATCGAGCGAACTTCTTCTATCCACTGTGGAACAGGGTCAATGACATGAGGGAGTTTGCGTAAACGGTTGACGCACTTTTGTCGTCACGTTTTCTAACGAATCCGGCGTGTCAAGGGCAAAAGCAATAAGAATAACATGAGATTTAGAATAGGACATGGGTCGTAAGCGCTGCGGCGGAAGAGTGAGTCAGTCGAGGAAGCGGATAGGAGCGGGCGCGATCGAGTCGAACCTCGTATTCTTCCTGTCCGCTGCGAGGCGCGATTAGGAGACGGAGGCATAAACGAATCACGTCACGGGGAGGGCACGGCAAACATACGCTGTATCCCAAAGAGCGAGCTGCACAGGCTTTTCGTCGAGGCGTATCTCTGCTACATAGTTGTCAAACACAGCTGTGCGGCGTTATCAGGACTGCAAAGAGGGTGTAGGAAACGAAATGGCTGCGCACTTGGTTGCTGGCGAAGCGGCGGGAGTCAGAATGAGCAAGGGGGGGAAAAGGGTACGGTAAAAGGGGTGGCATACGTATTCTTTGGGGAATTCGCCGAGAGCAAAGGAGCACAGCAAAGAGGTCTTTCCGCAGGCACCTGTTTCGGGGAGTGTGAGCTGGAGACGAAGGCTCGGCGAGGGCGGGATACGTGCCGTCGCCGACGATGACGAGCTTCCTTCTGATCTGGCCGAGACGTTAGACAGGGATGTTTTTTGGGCTTTTTTTTTGAAAGGAATTGTTACATACAGGGTTCTGGGACGACATAAGGACGGAGAATGTAGAAGAAGAGGTATAAAGCGAAGAACGAGAGATTTTGACCACACGTGAAAGAGTCACACAGCCTGTCGGCATCTCAACTCCTCCGCCTCGAACCGCGCCCATTCGCTCTCTTCCATTCGGTAGCTCTCCCTCTCGCCGTCCGGAAATCCACCGCACCGCACCGCCGCAGCGAACCGAGCCACCCCTTCGTCTCGTGCGCTTCGTAGGTCAGCGAACCGTCGCACGAACCGCGCCTTGTGCCCCGCCCATGTCCCCATCGCATCGTCCCACACCAGCACCTGCACGTCCAGCTCGCAGTCAGCGCCTCGTTTCTTTCGTGTCATAAACTCACCTGTCCGTTCGTCCATGGCCCCGCCCCGATCCCGATAGTCGGAATCCGCAGCTGCTCCGTCACATACCTCCCCAGTTCCCGCGGAACCGCCTCCACCACGACCGAGAACGCGCCCGCCTTCTCCAGCTCCAGCGCATCACGAACCACCTTCTGCGCGCTCTCGACGCTCCGCCCTTGCACCTTGTACCCAGACATCGCGACGTGCCGCTGCGGCAGCAGCCCGACGTGTGCCATAACCGGAATCCCCACCTGCGTCAGTCGCTGCACCGTTTCAGCTATCTCCGCCCCGCCTTCGAGCTTCACCGCGTCCACGCGGCCCTCCTGCACCAGTCGAATCGCGTTCTCCACCGCCGATGACGTCGATGTGTGATACGATCCGAACGGCATATCCGCGACAAGCAACGGATGTCCCGTACCCCGCGCGACCGCCCGCGCGTGGTGGATCATCTCACCCAGCGTCAGCTGTGTCGTCGAGGCGTATCCGAGACACACTTGCGCGAGCGAATCGCCCACAAGCGTGACGTCAATGTCAGGGTTGGACGAGCATGCCAAAGCCGACGGGTAATCGTACGCCGTCAGCATCGTGATCGGTGTCTTGGATGCCTTTTGAGACTGCAGGGACTGGATCGTCACCTTTTTCCGTACTGCATGTAGTTTAATCCCTGAATTCAATTCATTCGGTTGATTTACTTGCCTTCGGGTAGATTGTCATCCTTTGGCGGGCGAACGCTCATCATTCGGCACAACGACCGTCGAGAAGCGAATGCGTGACGTCGAGAGAGCGTCAACATCGTCGACGGAATGCAAACGAGTGAGGTGGGGGGTGAAAAATGACAAACTCGACAAAAATAAATTCAGACAAAAACCATTACTGAGATCGGACCATCTCTGTGGATCATTTCTTACCGGGCTTCGCTGGCGCAACGAAGCTCCGGACATGGCCTTTTTTTTTTTTTTTCATTACAACGGATTCACGTGCAAAAGTCCGCTGCAACGTCGAATTCAGTATTTCCTACTTAATCATATCGTCCGGGTCCGAGTGCTGCTTCTTCCGTTTCCGCCTCTTCCGTTCATCTTGGCCCTCTCTGTCATCCTCCAATCGCTTCCGTTTCCCCATCGGTGCCTGCTCGTGTGACGTCTCCTCCAACTTCACCCCTGCATCGTCCTCCTGCTTGGTTCCTTTCAGCTTTTGCCGCTCCTTCTTCCCCTTTCGCTTTTTTATCGGTTTCGCTTCCTCGATGTCCACTTCCTCCGATGTCATCCGCGCAGCGATCTTCTCTTTCAGTAGTCGACGTCGTTCGTTCCTCTTCGAGTCCCATTTGACTCCCCTCCGGTATGGCGCGTATTTCTTGATGCTCATGTACTCATTCAGCTCCTTGTCACTTGCCAGCAGTATCTCGACCGGCGTCAGAGCAAAGCTCTCCTGCGAGACAGGCATATATCTGAATTTTGTCGGCATGCCACCGACCTGTTCAGCGTCAGTCACTTCACGCAATCGTGTGCTATCGCTAGATACATACCGTATCGTTAAAGTCCAGCTTGTATAGCTCGTCCATGTATTCTTCCAGCCTTCGTTTTCTCATCTCCTCCGTTCCGTCCCATTCCTCGTCGTTCAGATTGGCACCATCTGCACCCGTGGCATCGATATCCGCTTCTGGATCCTCAAGCTCGTCTTTGTTTTTGTCCTTTTTCTTCTTTTTCTTTTTCTTCTTCTTTTTCACGGGCTCATCATACTCATCCAATACTTTAATGTCACCAATGTCGATGTCGTCTTCCCACTGAGGTTTTTCATCATCGATTTGATCATCATCTCCCCCGTACAATTCGGCCATTTGTTTATCATGTGCTTCCGGATCCCAATCAGCCTCAAGATCCAGGGCTTGTAGAGCTGAAGGATGGTGGTTTATGACAAAGTCTCCAACGCGACCAACGGAGGTGGTACATACCTGGGTCATCTTCTATGCTCTTGCCTCCTTCCACGCCAATCCTTTCCAGCTTCGTCCTGATTTCTTTTATCTTGAGACCTTTCAGCCGCTTTACCTCTTCCCTCTTCTTTTGCAGCTCCTCTTCCTTTCGCTGTTTTCTCCGTTCACGCGCCTCCTTTCTCCTCGTGTCCTCCCGTCGGACGGTGGCAGGCAGGTTTCGAGGATAAGTTTTAATGACAGCGGCGTCACTGCAACGCTCCTATCAGAAGTTCTCTAGCCAAAGAAATATAAATTCTCGAACTCACGGCTCCTCGAAACGGAAATTATAGGAGCTTTCAAACCGATCAACTATTTCGTCAAAATCGTCCTCGTCTATATCGGCATCGTGGGTCGGGAGGAAGCCTTCGCTTTGATTGATGTCGACCCAAGCACTTGATTCGCCTCCGCCCTCCGATCCAAGAACCTCTTTGTAAGTGGGTACATGGTTGGCAGAGCGGTCAATCCATCCACGGTTTAGGATGTAGCTAGTTTATTGCAAAACGTCGGCTCCCGACAAGAATTCAAAACGTGTGGACGCACTTCAGCAAGAATTCTTGATCAGCATCTTCCTTGGATTGTTTGCTGGAAGCATCATTGCTGGATGACTTGCGAGGCTGTTTATCCTTGGAAGACTTTCTCTTGTCCTCCTTGCGTCCTTTGCCATCCACCGAAGACCGAGTACTGTGCGCATCGGTGATCATTGCCTCATCGCCGACCGCCAAGAGGTCGTGGAGATCTCCCCCAACTTGTCGTTCCAAGAAAGCTTTGTAGTCTTCTTCATCTCGTTCCTGCTCATCTTTGGTCTTTTCACGCAGTACCAACACGTCGTCCGAGTCATTAATTGCGCTATTGAATGCTGCGATCGTCTCATCGCGTAGTAAACGCTGCTCTTCGACATGAGTGAGGGGCGCAGGCGACGGCGAGCGCGACCCGAAGCGTAAAGCGGCCTCGAGCGCGACTTGGCGGAGAGTCACCGGCTTGGACTGTGTTCAATAATGCGGCACGCCTAAGCATCGATGCGTGAACCATGGAGTATATTCGTCGCACCTTGTTCTTGCCTTTGCGCTTAACCTGGACGGGTTCAACTTTGCTTTCTTCCTCTGTGAATCGACAATTCTGATTTGTGCTCTATCCAAAGCTGTGAAGAAGATGCACCTCCAAATATGTTTTTCTCAGAGTCGTAGATATCGGGATCCTTTCGACGGATTTTTGCTAATGTACGCAGAATAGCCGCGTCCACAGTCGGCGTCAATTCTTCCCCATCCTCGTCTTCTGTTTCATCAGATTCAGAATCTGTCTCGGACAGGTCGCTTTCTTCAAAGTCGGAACCATATTTGTCCTTTACTTGATGGAAGCAGTCCTCTACAAGTGAACTTCGAAAAAAAAAAATACGTAGGACATACATTTCTGGAGTTCTTCTCTCTCCTTTTTGTATTCAAACGCCTTGGCGTAATGCTCGTTGATGGTCAGGCGATGCAGATCCTCTGAATCTGAACCATCGGAGTCTGACAGCATGATGAACGGAAAAAAGCAACGACGCGATCGTGCACAAAGCGTCAAGGCCATATTATGTAATATCCCAAACTGAGAAACCTCTGCGTTCGCTAAGGTAGGGCTCACAGAAAACACGCGCACATCACATGATCAAAGAGTGACAGAGCGTTACATTTGGCGGGGATCTCCAATAAATCTTTAATGGCACTTGTAAATCAATAGAAATCAAAAATCGGTTCGCGCAGACTTCTAGAGATGGTAAAAATGCATCGAACTATGCGGACAGATTTTTCAAATTTCGAAAATTATGTGTGCCATTAAAATTATGGTATACTGAACACGTCAAAAACCATCTCGACACGTCTTCATGCCTTTGCGCGCTCTTCGTAACCTAAAGAACCTGAAGAACTGGGCCACTTCGAACACGAGAAGGACCAATCGGACTAAGCGCTGTCGAGAAAATGATGGGGCCAATAAGGAAAATGAAGACGTGAAGATCAGTGATTATCTCGAGAGAAAACTCACTTCCTCCTTGCAACAGGTTTGCTTGTCGATCTAGACGGTTTATGGACGCGTACCACAAAGGATTGGATGCAAGACAAGCTGCGTGGGCGGGAAAAAAGTACCGCGGTCATCGAGTGCTTCCTAACTCAATTCTCGCGGAGCTCGATGCTGTTGATGATCTTCGTGTTTAGCAACCAAATAGTGACCAACTTCGAAGTTCAACTCATTTAGAATTACTTTATACCCTTTCTGATCTCATACGACAACGTAGAACATGTTTTATAGCTATATTCGATCTATCAGGCGTGTCCAGGCGCGTCCACGCCCCCATCTAATGACGCGTTTCCGTCCCTTTTGCAACCCTGGTCACAGCCAGTCACGTCCCGTGATGTGTGCGGGTTTTCTGTGAGCCCTACCTTATGATATGTACGACATGTGCTCAAATGAGCAACCCTGCAATCGTAGCCGTTCCCCACCGACGACCATCATGATCATTGCGAACGACAACCCCAAGGCACCTCTCAAGTCGGGTGCTACAGCAAACGCAGTTGGTGGCAGCAGTCCACAGCCCCGACCGTCTCAGCCAGCTGAAGCGCCGCCCTCATATGGCGCGACTCAAGGTTATCCTGAACAGCACATTTCACAACCGTATCCATACGTCGCGCAGCAACTGCCGGCACCATCCTATGCAGCTCAAGACACTTCGACTGACCGTGAACCTGCGTGGAGCCGGTTCTGGCGCGCATTCGCCGTGGCTGTCATCATCTGGATGCTGGGGGCATGATTGTGCGCAGCATAGCGGAGGTGGCGAATCACAGACATAGAGTGAGATCGGTCTTCTTTTAATGCTGGACGAAGGCTTAACGCACTCTGTCACAGGGCATGTGGACAGGCGACTTCCCTGTGCCGAGTGGTATTAGCCTCGTACAGTGCATTAGCAGTGACCAGTGGTCAGGTCATCACGAGTCAAACTTCATGCCTCATCATGCGCGTAAATCCGAGCGCTTCCAGACGTCATTCAATCTTTCACCGTCAAATCAGACCATGTTTCTTGTGGTTCGCGGAGAGCAATCACAAGGCTCAGTCAATATCATCACGTCTCCTGTCACTGACTATGTCGAAACCCATTTGACAATGGATGCTTTCGCTCGCGATGCTCGTAATTTCGGTGTCAAGGCGTGTTTGGTAGACCGTGATGATGGCGCCACGGGTGTCGGGATTTTTGTAGGCTGCTGCGCTCCTGATCCAAATTTCTGCACTTCTGACGCGCGAATTGTAGTCAAGACGCTGGGACGGACATATCTTTGGACCCCATCGTTCCACGCTTCTTTTCAACATTACCGTCGTGCTCCCACAGTCAGGCAATGAAAACCATCTTCGCGAAATCGCGGGTTTTGAAAGCGATTTTCCCAATGGCGAATACGATGTAACTGCATTGAAAGACTTGATTCATTTTCGTCATATTTCGTTGAAGGGATCGAATGCACCCATACGCGTTGAAGTAAGTTGAGCGTTTATATTCAATGCGCAAATGTCGCAAACTGTCGTACAGTCGCTCTCTGCAGAACGGGCAGATGTCGAATCGTCCAACGGCTTTATCGAAGGCGACTTTCACACATCCGCATCCCTATCCCTGAAAACTTCAAATGCGCCTATAAAAGTAAGCGTGATCATGGACAACGACAACCGTCGAGTCACAGATCTTGAATTGCACACGAGCAATAGGTGCGTCTTACACGGCCACTTCTGCTTGTTTAGCATATTGCGACGGAATAAATTGCTAGCGAAATGGCTGCAGACATTGGACTTACGTCGCCGTCGAATAACGGCGGGAAGTATCTGATCAATGCGGCGACGACGAATGGGCCCTTAAAAGTCAAGTTTCCGTCGGCGCCAGTGGACTCCACGTTGAGGATGCAAGCGATTACTACTAACGGACCCGCAAATATTGAGCTGCATCCGACATACGAAGGACGATTCAACTTATTCACGTCGCTATTCTCCCCAACAATCCGAGAACACAGAGTGCAAGACCCGTCAGGGCATGGCCGCCAGCGACGTTTGGACCACAACAAGCATGGCCAGGAGATCTACGGCAATGTTCGATGGGGAGCAGGGGAAGGACCGGGCGCATTGACGATCAAAACTTCCAATGCCCCACTGACGATGAGCATTTGACTCGCTGAACTTTATTGTACAAGTATATTTATTGTTCCATGTCGTCTGGATGGGCTTAAGGCCGTGTACATTGATAGTATAGAAAATAACTACACCGTTCGCGTTCTAGGTTGGTGGAATACAGCAAGTGAAAAGAATACAATTTCATCAGCGGGGTAAAGATTATGATCGAAATCGAGGAGATGGGGTGGTTAGCCAGGTATTTTGAACTTGAGAAGGCGGACAGAAAGGTTGGAATACGTGTTTCCAATACGGCCAAATCTGCCCTTACGCGGCAGGTTACTAGGTATCGGAAACAATCCGATAGCGTCGCTGGAGGCGGGAAAATCAAAGCGAGGTTCGAAGGCACTTATGCTCTCCTTATCCACCATCGTCAGAGGCATAGAGGGAAGCGTGTGAATGACAGGATCAGGACCAATCACCACCTGATGCACTTCAGGTGGCACAGGAGCCGTCCTGGAAGCCGAAGAAAGCCGGTTGCCATCGGTGAAGGGTGGCTCTGGGACAACTGGCCTTGCCAGGGTAACAGCGGGAACCTCTGGAAGCGAGCTATGGGCAGATCGATTGGTCGCCTCCTCCCAGCATACAGACGCAAAAGCATCGTTGGGCGAATTGAGAAGTATGTCGTCCAGCCCATCTAGACAGGCCTGATCAAATCCCACTTCCAGACTAGTGGGATCGAAAACGGGGGAGAATCCCGACGTTAGATTACATGTGTCGCTATCTGATTCGTCGGACGTGATGATGTCGCTAGGGATGGATTGTTGGAATGAAGCAAAGACAGGCTGATGGAATTCAAAAATGTCTGGCCATAGAAATGTGTCTGAGTGTTTGCTGTCAATGCTTTTAGGTCTTGAAGAGGAGAGCTGTGCTACGATCAGCATGCGTGGCGACTAGATGACAACCAATCAGCACAAACGCACTATAGCAGAAGGCATGGCTAGATCGTGGCTGGAGAAGGGAAAGTCAGAGGGGATATGATATACTAATACAAGGCTGGTTGAGGAGAGGTCGGCGATACAAAGAGAGCGCTGGACGGCTCTCGGGCATTGGAGAAGGAGAACGTGTCTGGCCGAAGTCAAAGAATGGAACGCACCTTTCACTTGCATGACTGGTGGTGCCGCGATCACGTGCAGAGTGCATAACAATAGATATGTAGCAGATAGACAGATGCGTATGATAGCGATTATAAAAAAGAAAATTAAGTGTCAATAGAAAAGACGTATCCAATGACCTGTGGAGTTGCGACCAGAGAGAGAAAGATTTGAAATTTTGACTATTATGCCTCGTCTTCTGCGTCTGTGACGCGCTTTCCCTTGCGGCGAAGTTTCTGAGAAAAGACTTTGGCCTTCTTTATCCAGCCGCTTCCAGCGGGTGACGATTCCGCCATCGTCATGCGAGACGGTTGGCTCTTGAGCGCCGCGGGCGCATGAACCGTGGCACCTTGCACGGCCCCTTGCGTTTCTTCTGCTGCTGCCTCCACGGTCGCCTCTTGCACGGACACTCCGATGAGGACTCTGCCATCTGTCGGAGAAATGACATGGGACGAGCGTGCACGACTCAACCGGCGTGGAAGCAGATTTCCCACTGCCTTGGTGAAGCTTGGGCGCCCTGCAATGTGGTGCATCCGCGTTACATGATGTTCATCCTCCAAATCATGCCGCTGAGCAGTCACAGTAGAAGCATTGCTAGAGAGCGAGTCAGTGCTGGCATTCTGCAGCACAGCTTAGCGGGGTCAGGGGCGGCCGGGGACGTAAGAACTCACAGCAAGGTGCGTTCTATAAAAAGCCGATTGCGCGGCGATGGGGGTGACGGTCCCAGATGCCGGTGCTGCGTCGGGGATTTTCGACAGGTCGTCGGCCAACTGTAGAGGGACATTTAGGACGTAGTGCAACAACAGTACAAAAGTACTCACTTGACCGAAGCGGCTGATGGAGATGCTCCCCGTCCTGCGGGCTCTACTCTTGCTCGCGGACGATGACTCGAGTTCGTTCAGAGCCTGGGCGCGCCTCTCTGTCTCTTCTTCGACCTTTTGAAATATCTGTGGGTCACGAACACGTCAATATTGTCAATCCCAAATTCCTAATAACAAATAGGCGCAGTGGGTTACCCTCTCAAGTGGTTCCGGGTAGGTATCCATTAGGGTATACTTATAGCGGTTCTAATGGCTATAGAACTATGGCAGATATGGTGAACCTAGTAGGACATTGTTCAGTGTGCCAAACCTGTGAACGAGTTCGTGCTGCCGGACCGCATGTGCTCCAAAAAGCGCGCTCGATGACATAAGCAGCTTTCCTCTTCCCCAATGCCAGTGAGCGCGTATCTCCCTCATGCGCTCTACTCTGTCGCCATAACCTCCATTACCATTCATCTTATCAACCACCGCACGCGTGCATCGGACGAGCGCGCGTCCGCACAGGCCGCATCAGCGTGCTCGAGTCTGTTGTTCAACAGCTGCGTTCTGACCACCGTCCGTCAGACCACGAGCTCGAGAAATTAAAACGCCTTGCACGCCCCCGCGATGCCCCTGCAGATCCGTCAAATGAATTTATAGCGTGGAAGGAAGTAATCTTAGGTCAAAAGATACCTACCTCGCAATCTGAGATGAGCCCCTGGGAGCAAAAGGATATGGAACAACGTACTCGGTCCCGTTCGTTTTGGGTGTGCTCGTTGTCACTGAAGATCGTTTTCTACAGTTATGCAAGAATTAAAGGAATAACCGTGATTTTTGTGATCAATGGACAGAGGTTACAGATCATTTCAGAAATACTCTTCGAGTTCACGGGTCGGGCGATGACGATTGTACAAAATGCGTGCGGAAACAGGTACAGAATGCGACGATGACATGTTATACATTAATCAATTGCCTCTTCCCTTGCCACGAGCACCACCTCGAGGCCAATGCTTCGAGTCTTTCTGCTCATTGTCCTGAGTGCCATTCACAGGTGTTCCGGTCCGAGTTATGTGTGGAGAAGTCGCATTGTCGCTGGCTGTGGTTGTCGCCGTCGCCGTTCCGGAATTGGCACCGCTGCTCTCCTGTTTGTTGGGCACGGTCTGCGTCGATGGTTCCGCAACTGGATCCGACGGTGTGGGAGCGAGAGCTGGCCCGATACCATGTTAGCCTGATTCACCTACGATGCGGAGCTAGAGTCATACCAGCAGGTCGCGTCTGGTCCTTGGAAGCTCCATTCGTGCTCGCAGTTCCATTGGCAGTAGAAGTCCCATTTGTTGTCACAGCGGTTGTTGACCTGGATGCTGTATTAGAAGCGCCATTGGGGGGTGCAGGGGGCGCATCTGGCGCTGGTATGGTCGTGCCGTTTGGCTGTTGCGTCGATGTTACAGGTTCGCTGGGACCCGGGATGTGGAACAGGTCGCAGATCAACTTGCGCATTTCGTTGTCTGGCATTCCTGCCACCGTTGGACTCCTCAAACCGTTGGGCGTTTGCTTCACCCGAGCAATTTCCCTAGCCCGTGCTATCATGATCGACGTTTCCATCCCAAGTAGTATGCCTTCTTGAATGTCGAGCGGGTTTTCTCGTTCACAGAGAGCAGCGTAACGGGGGATGAGGAGATTCCTATCGACCTCGTACTTGTGATATGTCGAGATACGTTCCACATCACCGACATTCAGCTTCTCGAGCTCGCGCACCGCAAGGTTCTTGACCTCGGGAAACGCCCATCTGTGTGCCAGATCGAGGATAGTCGTCCAGTCCTCGACGGTGGTATTGTACAGAGAATACTTGCTGAAATGTTCGTCGGCAAAAAAAAAAAAAATGACTATGTCGAATAACAATGAACTTACGGGTTGTAGAACACCCAAAGGAATTTTGAAAAGTCCTTAGCTTTCACGTTCTCCAACACTATAGCGTTGGAATCCGAAGTCCCCTGACGAGCAACTCCAGGCTGCGCCGGCGTAGCTAGGATGCCTCTGAAAAGGGCGGACTCGCGCTCGAAAAAGTATCTATGGACACGGAATTGGACGTGCTCGACCTGCGCAGGCGCAACACGATCACATGTTGTTGACTTGTCGACGAATCGGTTATACGCACCAAGAAGAAAAGGTCGCCACCATTGATATGGTATTCATCGTGTTGCGTGATGGCTGTGAAGGTCTTTGGGCTGTTCGGGGGAACATGAGGGCCTCTCCTTGCTGTGCGAGAGATGGGTATTGTCGTGAGGGGTATTCTGCGAAGAGGTACTGATGCAAAAATTCTAGGGTTTTTGAATCCAGGACAGAACTACACGTGTTCGCAACGCATGGCCTGTCCTATCAATTCTGACAGTGTTTTATATGCTCAGCATTGTTCTTCTACCGAGCTCATTATGTATCAAGCAGAAAACGTGGTTTCATTTCGGGGGCACATGCAGAACGCATGTCGTCGCAATCAAATATCATTTTTGTACCAGTCTTGAATCCAGATTCAGCACACTACATCTACTACTTTCTGACATTCCGGACGTCGAAGGGACTTGTCCTCCCATTGGAATTCAGCTTCAATTCCAGCTTTCCTTTCACATTCTTCAACCCATCTAAAGTGATTCAGAGTGAAAAGCGTTTGATCAAGGGCAACGCGCCTGCTTACCTACATTTGCGCCCCCTTGCTTCTGTTTTCCTTTGGTAGGCGACGTTGGCGACGGCAGACCCATCATGCGACCCAACCTTTGGACGACCTCGTCTTTCCCGATCTCTTTTGGAAGCGGGCTCTTCGGTTCGTCGCCCTCCGTGTCTATCGGGGAGCGCAAAGATTCTCGTGCTTTGAAGACCAGCACGGTGGTCTTCAATCCAAGACGTTCGGCCTCATCGTCGGTGAGGGGATTCTCGCGCGCGCAGAGCTCCGCATATAATGGGACCAAGTAGTCCAATCCAACCTTGAATTCCTGATACATCGTGATGTGCTCGATCACATCGAGCTGCAGCTTTTCGACCTCTCGAATCGCTAATGACATAACTTCTGGAAAATCCCAATCGCGCGCCAATGTCATTATTCTCTTCCAGATCTCGATGGATCCATCATAGATTGAATATTTTCTGGAGACGTTCAAGTAAGCAGAAAAGAAAGGCTGTTCGAACGAACTGACGGGTTGTAGAATACCCAAAGTAATGCTTCGAAGCTTTCTGCTGGTATATCGAGAATGATAGCGTTCGAGTCTGATGTGCCCGCCTCGGATTTCGTGGTGCCAGGCGATGGGCTGCCAACCAGATATCTGTCACTGAACTTTCTTGATTCCCGACACAAGAAAAAGCTGTTGACTCGGAATAGATAGTATTTCCCCTACAAAATTCAATATCACGGGTATCTGACATGGACGAGAGATAGGCTCACATCTTCATTTTTTGCCATGAGATGAAGATCGCCACCAAGGATATAATATTCTGAATGTTTCTGAAGTTGTTTTATGTCTTCACCTGCCATGGTCCGGTATTGTTCAAGTATCTCTCGAATCTGGTATTCCTATGCTGCGAGGTCCTTATATGCTCCGGACGATGCACTTCAATGTACACGTGCCAACAGCTTCTTGCCCTCTCGAGCTATCATCTTTATGGGAGTGGGTGATAATCGTGGGCCCTCGGCGCTTGAAGAAGATGCTTTTCTGTGACCTGTCGAACGTTTCTTTCTTCCATTCGCAAAACGTGGATGATTCACCTGCGCCACACGGGTTTTCTTAGGGTTACAAAGTTTATAACGCTCAAGGACGTAAGATAAAGCAAAAGACGTTTCAGACTTATTCTACGACCCGCATTTTCAAACAAGCACACCACCGGTTTACGCCGGAAAACGCATACATTTTGCGAGTTGGAAAGCGCCTCGTGCCTTGCTGCGGCGTGTGCAAGGACAAGATCGATAGACATACACGAGGTGATTGAATCATCCACGAATGAATTGACGGAAACGAGGGTACTGCGCTGCAGGTGTCCAGACATGTACGTCTGTGGCAAAGTGGCAGAAAGATGTCCGTTACATTTCAATGCCAGGCAGCAAGGTGCCCTCGATGCTGCGCAGTATGAAACACAGGTAGCCTTCACTCGAGATACAAGATTATGGCGTTGCAAGCCTTTCTCGACAATAAGGGTATGGGTAGACATTCCAAAGATGCTCAGCTGCATTAGACAAATATATTGGAGGGTCTATCGGTACTTGTCCTTTTTTTTTTGAGGGTGCAACGATGGAAGAAATCAACTTGATTTTCGTACTGGCCCACTCTTCCATCCTTGATCGATGGCAGCTGGCGCTTTCGTGATCTTGGGACCCCTAGGCACCTTCCATTCGCTGAGTATGGCTTGCCTGGCTTCAGAGACCGATGCCGGCCTTCCACGAACGAATGCGTTCTCGAGATCAATGTGCCAATGACCGCGCTCGCCCGTTACACGGAGTAAGACTTCGGTCTCGTTTCGTCCCTCTTCCAAAGAGCACTTATCCAATGGAAATACGACGCCATTAGATTTCCAGTTATGGCCGCCTTGGAGAAAAAGCTGCGGCTGGCGAGCGGCGGAATTTGGGGTGTGAAGATTCTTCGGCAGAATCGTAAGGGTGCGTACGAAACGAACTTGCGATATTAGTAATGCAGCTGCGATTCCAGAGCCGAAGACGAGATGGGCGGTAGAAAGACCCAGCCGCTGCCAAACGGGTCGCAGGACGTAGGTCTTTGGAGACGGCGTCTTCGTGTCAGTGTCATCCGAAGCCTTGTCTTCTACCGGTTCGGACCAGCGGTTCCAAGTAAGCTCGATTGCAGACGCTCTGAACAGAATATCAGACTGGTTGAGGAAGGAAAGAACAAGAGTGCGGACCAACGTCATGAATATATCACAGGCTATTAAACCAACGGTCCATCGCGTCCACCACGGTAATGGCCGCTGGTACAAAGGCGGCGCAGTATGCGTAATGCGAGTTGGAATGCCTATCTTGCTACTTCGCAAACGAAGCAAACGAGCTAGCTTCGTTGCTAGATTCACAGAGGGCGCCGCCATGTATGAGACTGGGTGGTATCAAGGAGAATATTATTACGTGCGACTGGGACATCAGGAAGAATTTGTCGTTGTTGTCGTTCCCGGAGGGGCCTCGACTTGAAAAACCTCACAAACCACCTTCCGCACTTCTTCTGGCTTCTTCCTCCCCCATTTCTCCAACTTCTCTCTCGCCAATGAAATCATGACCGTCATTTCTATTCCCAATTCAGTCCCTTCTTTAACTTCCAATGCTGTCTGTCGCGAACACAGCGCGACGAAGGATGTGTAAGTCCACTGCCTCTTGATTTTGTATTTCTGCATCAAGTTTATCTTATGCACCGGGTCCAATTCAAATTTCGCGAGCTCTTTGATCGCAAGCTCCCTGATGTCGTTGAACTTCCAACGATCAGCCAGGTCCAGTATAGCTACCCAATCCTCTGAAGTCTTGGCTTTGTATTCCCCGATAATGCTAGCCTAGACTTTCAGTCCCTTTGAGACGAAGATTCACAAGTCTTACTTACGGAGGAAAAAGTATCCACAGTAGACGTTCAAAGTCAGCAATTTGAATGCCTTCCAGGACGAGCGGGTGCTTGTCATCGCTTCCATCCTGGACTTTATCGATGTTCAATAATGAACCTGTCGTGTCCTTGAAGAACTCTGAGTGTCGCCGAAATGTCCCATCCCACACTTTGAACAACTTGTTGTCAATCTAAGCCAAATTGAGCGCGATTCATGAGTCCAGTTTGGAGAATAGAACAATCACTTGCAAGACAAGATTGCCGTCTTCAAAGTAGTATTCCTTATGCCGTTCAACGCTCGCCCCACCAGGTTGATACGGAGGAGGTACTGCAGTCACTGCCATGATTTCTCGCCCCGAATAACACCTGGCTTTTATTTCACGAGGCTATTGTCTCGTATCTGTCAATGACGAACGCCCACTTGCACCATCAAACTGCACCATGCGGTGCAAACTTAACGAATGAAGACGATTGCAGATACATGACAGCGTGAATCATCGCCCAACTGTCAAAAAGAGATAGATATGTGTTGTGATGAAACTACACGAAAAGCGCTTCTTCTCAGGTCGTCATACAAGTGGGGAAAAGCTTTGCAGCGTTGCCACTGAGCACGACGTTTTGACAGGTGTATTGAGCACTGCCAGATGGGGGTCTTTAAGGGCAGATTGAGTTAGCGTTCACGACAAACGAAGAAATATCAACTCACGAAAGTGTCAGGTTGTTTACATTGATGTTATTGCAACGCCCGTCAGGAGAACAAGATAAGGCTGCGACTACGGTGCCCGTAGAAGTCCCAGATATACTAGAAGTCTGACGTTTCAATGTGACAGGACAAAATGCCACTGTTCAGCGAAAGCGCACTTGTTAAACCAGATGTCTTGTATGAATGTGTTGGAAGGGAATTGGGCACAAGCAGTAGCGTTTGTCATATAGCACTGTCGGAGAGCGAAATGAGTTACATTAGAGGATTGTCGAGTCTAGTACTTGCTTGATCGATCACGACAGGATGGTCAACCTTGCTTTCAATGAAGTTTTCAAAAGTCACGTTCTTGACGATGCCACTACCAACGCCTGGCCCGGCCCATGCCTTAATTCTTGCCCCATTTTGAGCATTCGACATTCTTATATTGCTGTCAAACTGTAAGGTTGAAACAACTCCGCAGTCAGGATCAAGGGTAACACACTTAGCGGTAACATTTTCCACTATGTCGAACATGCCCGCGTACTGCCCGAGAGAGCTGTGTAGAGATTTCCTTCAGCTTACGGTGCATCGACGAGTTTTAAAGAGTTAAACACACCCAACTGATATGCCGCTGAAATTTTGATCAAGTCAGTCTCAACACTGTATACAGAACACCATAGGACATACTGTGAGCCTGTGCAGTTTAAATTGGACACAATGACATTGGTGGCATCTGCAAAACATGAGGTCATACGACACAAGAAGACCTGGATTTAGTCTTACTGGGCTTGAATGCTACACAGTCATCACCGTTCACAATGACAGAATTTCGGATAGTCACGCGGTCACTGCGATAGATGTTCCAGCCATCAGTGTTTTTGGCCGTGTTCGATGATGTAGACGCGGCGTCAATGGTGATGTTGTCATAGACTATAATCCTTCCCTTCATTAATCTGCGTTACGGTGTAGTGTTACATGTTGTGACCGGACCAACAATGTTTGGAGGCACACCAAGTTATGCCATTCTGGCCCGTTGATCATATTGATGTTTCGAACTGTTACGCCGGTAGCTTGGAATATCGTCAAGACGATGGGGCGGAGCAAAGAGGAGTTAGTTGCACTAAAAATTTTTTCTGTGATGACGCACAAAAGTGATGGCATAAGACATCTCACAATGCATCATACCATGCCTTCATATGATGATTAGAACCAAGAAACATGAGAAAGGCTGGCTAGCATAGGGCTAACCTGTCCTGCACCGTCCAGGGTCCCTCCACCAGTCAAGGTGAGGTTTCTGCCCCCGAAAATCCAAAACGTGACTTGCGTTTGGAAAGGGAAGAAAAAGGCGTTCTGCAGTGTGCAAACGACTGAATGATATGGCTAGCGCAAACGCACGAGATACGGACCCCTGTCCAATACGGAATGTCTGGGTTGAATCGTATAGTCCCTAGCAGATTCTGGGAGGCACTTTGGATAAACGATTTAGATGATATACGTCTGATGCGCACGATATGTTTGTTCGCAAGGCCCGTCATGTTGAGGCGCGTGGCAATGTTCAAGGTCGTTGACTTAGGGATGGTGACGGTGTCGCATGTGCGGACGGCATTCAGCAGCTGAGGTGCGTCATCGCCGCCCCTTGCCGTCACAGAGCATGATAGTGCTGCACAAGAAAAGGAGGCGGTGCTAGCAAAAGGGCCCAAATACTCATGTACCTTGGGAAGAGATGCATTTTCGAATTGGCCACTCATCCTCCACTCAGGTGGTTTTATAGTGTGAACAGTGCGGGCCGACATATGAGTGTCGCGCCGCAACGGCCCGGAGAAGTGACAACAGCACGAAAATCTAAGTGGCCATTTACGAGGTCTCCATGTACACTTGTACGCAACACGCTCTGCTGACGTAGAAGTGAAATCGAAACCTCGATAATAAAAGACGACCTACACAAGTCGTGCTATGTTCTAGACGTAAATTTGCTAAAGATGTAAGACAGCATCTTGAGTAGTGTCGCCCTAGAGGTCGCTGGCTCCTGAGGTTCTCTGATGAACCTTGCATGATCCGAGCTTGACCGTTAGGCTTCAGAAAGCGAGTGACTACGTAAACCATGGCCTTTTCGAAAAGACGGATGATTGTTGCCTCTTTTTGCCAAACGCCAGTTGTCCAAACCGCCAAAGGACCATCGACCATGCTTGCCAAACCGTCTTTTCCAGGGCCCGACAACTTGTCGGATGGTGACATAGCAGGTCTTGTAAGACGCATACGATTGGCTAGGACGACGTCTGTGAATATCCTGTCCCCAACAATGACCAGATTGTCATCAGGTATGGGCCGTTTGAGTGAAGTGAAGTATCCTCGGATTGAGCGAAGACACGAAAATGCTGGCTTGAACGACCGATGCCGAAGGACAGGGACACCAGTGTGGTATGTCACAGATTCAGACTGGAAGAGAAATAATTTGTAAACATGAAGGAAGTGAAAGTGTCGCACGTACCTGAATACCACCCGGATCCTGCCATGTTCCAGCTGAGTTGCTGACTATGATGACATTTCCATCGCCAAAAACGCGCTTGCATTCTTCCCAAGCGTCCTAGATACGCGTTTATTGAAGAGAAAGTATATGTCTACGGGATGGAGGTTCCTTACCTGGACATCGGGTACGATTTTATCTTTGTGAGGAAGTGTCTTGAAAAGAGGTCAGTGACATAGAACTGGAGAGAAGATACAAATGATTCACAATGCAATTATCTTTGTCAAAGACTACGCCGCGGTAGCCTGCATTATACAGTGCCGTAAAGTCTATATATCGGATGTCTTGCTGTAAATGGTTGGTTATTGGCTGCATGATGTTGAGGAGATGTCCACCGCAATTTACCGACCTCTAACGACTAAGCCCGGTAGAATTATCCTCGGATTGATGAGAAAGTGGAGAGGCGCTAGGATGCCAGGAATGTTGAGGGGCATAGGCGCGTCTCGACTTCGGCGAAGGGAGGAAGGCAAGTTCCCAAGTTCCCACGGTGGCTAAAACCGCCACGGTGCAGGCAGAGCATTCTCAGTTGCCAACAACTCTGACGACTGTGGCCATGTCCGACTTTTTTCAGTCATCCACAGACGAGATCGACTTTGACCGCGCTGCCTCTGCGTTTCCAGATATTTCCCTAGACGGAAGCGGCGACATCCCCGTGCCTCCTCAGGCAACCAATGCTGCCGCAAACCCACCATCAACTTTCTCGTTTGATGACTTTGAATCACCGCCTCACCAACAGACACTGTGGTCAAAGTGACAGGGGACGATGAAATTGAAAAGTTTGAAAGCGAGTTCCCTGACATCGAGGAGAAGCACGTAAGTAACGCATTCCTGTTTTGCCCTCACTTTCATTGCATTAATGCATTCTCAGGATCCTATTCTTCCCCCGATTCAACAGGCTTCTTCCATAGGTGCTACATTCGCACCTCGTCCCCAGCCCTCTGCTTTCTCTTCTACCCGATTTTGAGCCAGCCTATCGAAGAGAACGAGCCCCAAGTTATCAAGTGTGGCTTCTTTATCTTCTTGCTGGTATCTACCTGACAAACAGTCGTTAGGGAATGGCGTGAAAAGCAGCAAGTCGAAATCGAGGCTCGTGACGAAGCTTCGAAAGCTCGGAGGCAGGAAACAATAGCAAAGGCCGAGCGTGCGATCGACGAATTCTATGATGATTATGCGCGCAAAAAGGAGAAAAACATCCGGGACAACAAGTATGTATCTGGCATCTCTCCTCCATCTAGCTACTAACGGACGAATACTATGAAGGGATCAGGAGGCGGAATACGTTGCCAACATGTCTTCTTCCCTTACAGCCGGAACAACATGGGAACGTATTAGCGACTTGATCGAGCTGCAGAATTCACAAAGCAAGACAATCGCTCGGACTGGTCCTGGAACGACGGACCTCACCAGATTCAAAGAAGTATTACTTCGACTAAGGAGAGAGGGTGACGCCGCGCCTGGTGCAGCAGGGTATTAATTCGTATTTTATCTCAGTAGTCTTAATGACAGGTATATCCGGATCTATCCTGTGGATGGACATCGTCCGACTAAGTGCAGCCGTACACAAAATTTACACCCTACAGCATGTGCTATAACCTAGGTCGTTCTACAGCGGCAATTGCGGGCTTTGGATTCTTGTTGCCATGAGAGTCAATGAAGGACACAATTTCGTCGAGTAGTTGATCTTGTACACCATCCGGTTCATTGTGCAGTTCGTGGAAGCGTCCCTATAGAATGGATGATGAGAGATTCCTGACGACACTCATGTGATTCCGACTTGCTTCAAATAGTTTGAACTCTTTATTGTTGGCTGTGATCTTATTGTAAAAATCTTGAGTCGCTTCATGCGAGGTAACCTAGTCATGATTGCGAGACGAGTGCTGAGTGTTCAGGTATCGTCAAGACACAAGACCTTACCCTGTCTGCAGTCCCATGGATTAGGAGAAGCTGTGCATGTCAAGCGTACATGTAAACCGCTGAGCTTGATGATAGCACGGATACGTACAGGGAGCGCTGACGGCCATGAGCGATGATGTTTGACCAGTAATTCCTCACCCTGAAGACGTAGAGGCCATTAGTAATCTTAAATCCACAGACGGAGGATGCTCACCTGAGTCAACATGTCATGTATGCCCCGTAGAGAACCTGCTTGCTTGACAAGCGAATCTTTGAGGTATGCATCGTTGATTTGGGGATCATGAGACAAATCCTAGAGTATAGTGAGCGGGCGTAGACAAAGCTACTACGAGTATGCTTGCAACGGACGTTCGCATTGACAGCGGCCGGAATGAGAGAATACGGAAAGCTGCTCGCCTTTCCCCCGATCCAGCGCAGAACCTTCGACGCAGGATGAGTCTGCACAATTAGTGGACTTGTTGCGATAGCGCCAGCCAGCCGTGTTATGGTGGCGTGGTACGGAGACTTGTCGCCCTGCGTC